>MU679823.1:27338-39312 GCA_026770625.1 Nicotiana glauca | reverse complement strand
CACACCCGCCACTCTCCCACTTTGGCGGAACTCATCTCCTTAATCGGTCACTCGACCTTACTCCTCATACTTGGCCTTCTAAAAATTTTAAGCACCGCCTGGCACTTCCCACATGTCCTTCCTCATACTTTACTGCTCAATTGTTGCCTTAAATAACATCTATCTTCGTGGCACTTGAATCCACCATTGCTGCTAACTTTAAACCTTTCCAAAGGTCATCTTTATTGAGCCGTCAACATTAGAAATTCTGATTCTATCTCAAACCACCACATCATGTGATATCTGACAGTTGTACCTCCAATATTATTTCACAATATCCTCTATAAAGGCGAATTATAGCAGATTATAACACCAACAACTTAGTACGTTCAATCAGGACCACGACACTCTCTCATAAAAGAAAGCTCAACCATGCTTGCAAATACCAAACCTCATTACTTCCACCAGCCCACACCTGACCATTCTTAGTCCGACTACCTTTTCCTCTGTCGGGAATAAAATACTGAATCCCTTTGATTACACACTGAGTAAATCTCCCTTCAATTCATTCACTGCCCCGACATATGGGCAAATACCCTACCATCACAACAACACTGCGGAATAATCGCTCACAAGCATTATGGCAACCTGTGCCTAGCCTCAAGGCTCTTAGAAGTTCTGTTACTGAGCTGAAATAATAGAATATCCCTCCAAAGTGCGACTATAATAGTCTAATCAACTATACCGGGAAAATCATCCCGCACCACATTTGTAGTGCCAAAACAATCCTTAAAATTTTGATTTATAACAAGCGCTCGCGTAAGATTGAGTAGGAAGATCAAAGGCATAAGCCTCAAAGGAATCGAACCTCACGAAAAGGAAATCAAGAAGGGAAGTACACCTAACAGCCCAGTAGCCTCCCGAGGATAAGTACAGACGTCTCCGTACCGATCCGCGAGACTCTACTAGACTTGCTCATGACTTGTGAGACCGACGGGAACCTAGTGCTCTGATACCATGTTGTCACGACCCAAAATCCACTAAGGGTCGTGCTGGCGCCAGACATCTCTGTCAGGCCAGCCAACTAAATTATCAATTAAATCCTCTTTTAATACTTTTGAAAATATAAGGTTTTTCCTTCCATTTTTTTCATAAATAAAAGATCACTATTTGAATTCAAATTTAAATAATAACAATTAGTACAATCCTTCGAAAACCATCCCAGAAACCCGGTGTCACAAGTGCATGAGCAACTATCGATAAGGAAAGTAAAATACAACATCTGATAAAAATGCTGAAAGGAACTACACTAGCTGCGGGTCGTCTCGAATGATGCAGCTCACCTAGTCCCAGAAATGCCCGTGCTGCTACGCCCAGTAGGCTGCTAGAGGTATATATACCTATGCAATAAAAATGCACAGAAGTGTAGTATGAGCACGTAATCAACGTGTACTCAGTGAGTATCCCGCCTAATCCCGAAGGGGTAGAGACGAGATGGTCAACTTTGACATTCTATAATAGTCCAAAGATTATTTATCCTTAATACACATATTAAACGGAGGATTTATTTTATAAACATGATTCTAATCCAAATAGAGGAAACAAGTAAACGCTTAATTCTTTCATAGGAAAATTTCCAAAATTTCTCTTTACACATAATCCAAATATTTTTAAGCCACAAAAGGGCAATAATAACTTAATGAAGTTCAAGACAACAACACAGACATGCGCAAATCATGCCGAGGTCGATGACCCGCTCCAACAGAAATGTAAATTGTGCACTGCCGAGGGTCGAGCAGCATGAACCATAGATGCATCTATTCTCACTGAGGTGATCGGCCCGATCCATAATCATCAAGAAAATATCAAGAAAGCACATAAGGCTCAATTACATACTAGGGAATTCCTACCAAGGCTCAACAAACTCATATGTTCACTTTTCATTTCCTCAAGTCTCTAGAAAATCATAAATGATCATATTGGCAATTTAAAATAAGAGATATTCCCCAATTAGACATGACGTGGGTCCTAAACTACCCGAACAATTATCATATAGTAGCTACGCATGGATTTCCGTCACCTCGTGCGCACGTAGCCCCCACAATTAGGAGCACACAATTAATTACTTCACCTATGGGGTAAATTCCCCCTCACAAGATTAGAAATGAGACTCATCTCACTCCGAAGATCAACAACCGGCATTCATCCGAAGACTTGCACCAATGCACAATGCTCCAAAACTAGCCAACGATCATACAAATCCATTAATATATACTCAATTATACTTTAAACCCCAATTTATAACAATTCCTAACTGCGAACGAAAAGTTGACAAAAATGCCCTCAGGTCCACGTGCTCGGAATCCAAAATTTCTCGAAGACAAAGGTTACCCATGACCTTAGGAACTCAAATATATGATTTTCTCCTAATTCCATACCCAAAATCGTGGTCAAATTCCATGAACACAATATTTCTAGGTCTTCCTCTAACCCTCAATTTCTACCCATTTTCATACTAAAATCTATACATAATTAATGTACTTAACTCATAATAGGTATAAATAACTTTCCTTAACATTATTGATGAAGACCTCTCTTGAATCCTCCCAAAAATTGCCAAAGCCATGAAAATTGAGAGAAATGAACTCCCAATCACGATTTTAAAACATGCCTACTGCCTAGCATTTTCGCTTCAACGGAACCCTGTCCGCTTCCGCGGTCCTGCTTTTGCGGACAACTTGCTGCTTCTGCGGACAGCTTGCCGCTTCTGTGGCTCCCATCCACTCCAGGCCTTCCGCTTCTGCGGTCAGCCTACCGCTTCTGCGTTTTTGCATCAGCGGATCAAGGGCTGCTTCTGCGGTCCTGGTTGCCCTCTCCCTCGTCCGCTTCAGCGGATTCTTCTTCGCTTCTGCGGTCCCATATCCGCAGAAGCGGAAATATAAGATACCAGTTGCTTCAGTTTTTCTTAAAATCCAGATTTGATCCGTTAACCACCCGGAATACACCCGAGGCCTCCCGGGACCTCAACTAAACCTACCAACCAATCCCAAAACACATTACGGACTTTCTCGAGGGGTCAAATCATATCAAACAACGCTAAAATCATCAATCGACCTCCAATCCAAGCTTTATGAACTTTAAACTTTCCAACTTTTACTTCCGATGTTTAAACCTATCAAATCATGTCCGATTGACCTTAAATTTTGCACACAAGTCATATTTGACATTATAGACCTACTCCAACTTCCAGAATCGGATTGCAACCCCGATTATCAAAAAGTCCACTCCCTGTCAAAATTCTCAAAAACCTTCAAATTTCTATCTTTAGCCAAATGGCTTCAAAATGACATACGGGCCTCCGAATTCACTTCCGATCGCGCTCCCAACTCCAGAATCACCATACGGAGCTACTCCCAGTCTCGGAATCCCAATCGAACATCGATAACGCTGAAATGAACTTCAAACCAAACTTCTAAAATTTCTTCCAAAATACTAACTTATACAATAGGCGTCAAAACACTCCCGGGTTATCCAAAACCCAAACCGGGCATACGCCCAAGTCTGATATCATCATACGAACCTGCTGGTACCTTCAGATCCCGATTCCGAGGTCGTTTACTCAAAAATCCAATCCTAGTTCATTCTTTCATCTTTAAGCTTCTGAAATGAGAATTTTCATTTAAATTTAACTCCGATCTTCCTGAATTTAAATTCCGACCATGCGAACAAGTCACAATACCTGAAATGAAGCTGCTCATGGCCAACAGACTGCTGAATGACGCGCTAGGGCTCAAAACGATCTGTCGGGTCGTTACACATAATATACTAGAAATAGGTGCACATGTGTATGAACTTCTAGCATATTATGCTGGAACTCCAATATTCGGAAAGTTCCAACATAATATACTGGTCCAACATAATATGTTGGAAGTTAGTATATTATATTGGAACTCCAATATATTATGCTGAAATATTTTTCGGACATTGAACAATATTTTCGTTCAGATTTATCTTTACATGAAAAGTGGCTAAATTTCAATTACTTTTGAAATTGTGGCTATTTTTTCAATTATCACTAGTAAATCTGGCTATTTTTGAATTTCACCCTTAACTTTGGGCAAGTTTGGGTAATGACCTATTTAAGAGCTTGTTTGGCCAAGCTGCCAAAATCAGCTTATTTTAAAATGTACTTTTTTCAGAAGTACTTTTGAAAAAAATAATAATTTGTGTTTGGCCAATTCATTTAAGAAGTACTTTTTGCAATATTTGTTAAACAAATTGTGTTTGGCCAATCTTTCTAAAAAGTGCTTTTGAGTGTCAAATTACCAAAAAGGATAGTACCAAGATCTTATAATTATTTTAAAGAGAAAAATAAACTTAAATATTTATTGTAAGAGACTTTCATTATTTTTATTTTTATTTAATTAAAATATAAATATAAAGTAAACAAACATAATAAAGATTTAACTCAATTTTACATATATAGTTATACCAAAGTATATATTATTATCTAGTATAATTACGTATTGTTACACAATGATTTGAATAATCAAAATACGTCATTTCTCATGAATTAGAAGTCTAGTCCACAAATTACTATATACTGAATAAAATAATAAGTAAAGTCACTCTCACATGATAATATTTTTAAACAATTTCATCTCTTCTTCTACCACACAACGCCTTCATATTAGTAGAAGATTTACCTTGCATTTCTAAAATAATATTAGAAGACCCATCTCCTTTATCAATCTTTACAGTAGTGTCTTCATAGCATAATAGTTAAATACTTATCAGTAGAAAATATAGTCGGATGAAATTATGTATAGCCATGGTAGTTGTAACTAGATGATTCTGAGTGACAAACTTGAAATATGACTTTGAGCATAAAAATAAAAATAATTTTAAAGAGTAACAAATTATTAGCAACACATAATGTATAAAAAAAAATTAAATTTAAATTAAAAATTAATTATTACCTAACCTAACCAACTTTGTCATAATTACCTAGTGGCATATCGTGAGACTGTCACTTGGATTAATGTAAATATTTTTTTCTTCAATATATAGGGATAATGCATAAAGTCCTCCCCATCCTATGACCCATTTGCCAACTATACACCTTTTCTTTTCGGGGGTCCTATTACTCCCCCGAACTATTTTAAAGTGTAATAAACACCACCTTAAGTGTTGACGTGGCAATATGAATGTGCACATTCTCTTAAAGGCAAGTGGAAGATCAAGTAGCGGGTATCTTCACAAGCCCTTTGAGATCGACTGCTTTCTCAGTGTCTCTTGAAATGCCCAAGTTAGTTTAAAGGGGATGTTGGATATAGTAAAATAGATTCATCCTAAGTATGTAAATTTTCTAGTTCATATGTTAGAAAATTAAAAATTAATCCAACGAATCATAGTAAATTTTCGTAGTTTTAATCATAATCCATCGAAAACTAATGGCTGTCAAACTACGAAAATTAATACGGATAATTTTTTTATCAATGTCATTTAACCTTAAGCACTCAAAGCATTCCATCGAATCTAGTAAAATCATGAGGAAATAGTTTGGAAAAGAATACCACCATCTTGATTTTGTGCGTCGATGCAGTTGAAAGCATTAGTACCAGTGGCACAATGGCAAGCAAAGAGCTGCGGAATCTGGGTTGGATCCACATCTTCAATATTTGCCGTCCAATTAACTGAAAATCCGCCAGAAATGGTTGTTCTCAGAACTACAGGCGCGTGTATTTCACCACCTTGCACGCATCTGATTGTTGATTTTTAAGGGGTAAATAATAACACTTTAAAATAATTCAGGGGATAATAGGACCCCCGAAAAGAAAAGGTGTGTAGTTGACAAATGGGTCATAGGATGGGGTGTTTTATGCATTATCACTAATATATAGATAGATTATGTGATGAAATTGTAAATTTATTACATTTTTGTAGATAATTTTTACAAATTAAATTTGATAACTGTTTTAAAGATTCACGGACTAATAGCCTATAGTAGAAGAAATTATAAATGATTATTTATAGGAAAAAAATTGATAATCCAAAGAAGGAGGTAGATAATTTGCTTTAGTGTGAAGAAGAAGATAATTTGAAAAGTTACAATATATTACAGCAAAAAAAAAATTAAAAACTAGAAAAGTCAATAAAGAATTTAGAAGTTACAATATGATTTATGTATATGATATTTTTAAATTTAAGAGAATGATAAAAATCAAAAACAAATATGAAAAAAAAACTTAAATTAGTAATGGATAATTTCAAAAGTATAAATTTTAAGGTGATGATAGTTTTGTCTTGAATAAATTAATTTTCTGTTTTCTGCTTCTACCTCTTGGAAGAAGCTAAATTTTTTCTTCTTCTTTCCAAAAGCAAAAAATATGCTTCTGCTGCTGGCCAAAAGTACTTCTTTATCTTGGACAAACAATTAAAAAAAATACTTTTTTGGAAAAAAAAAATAGTTTTGCCCTCCAGAAGCTTGGCCATCAGCCCATCTTGACCAGCTCATTTGCCACTCCATAGCCAATGATATTAAGATACTGTAATTTCCATAATTCAACTAATACGATATTTTTCAATGTTTAAAAATTCAGGACTCAATGATTGCTTCTCACTCGACTAGTTACCAAATCAAGATCCTAAAATATCATTTAATTATGAAGCCTACAGGTTACTTCACACTTAATAACTACTGTCTCTCTGCTGTCTTCTTGGTTCGAACCTTACACAAAAATGATTTGTTTTTAACTCTCTATTAAGTTTCATTTCTTTGAAGCTTCCTTCTTTGTAATGGCCCGGATATTATTATTATAGGGGTCATAAATCTTGCACATGTTGCCTGTCGGATCCCACCAGAACACCTTCTATTAGAGATTTTAAAATTTTCGTATGTTATAATCCACGCCACCTGCATTAATTTGGCCGATCGGTTCCGAATCCCCTGAAATTTTGCGGGTCCATAAAAACCGAGAATGAACCATGATCATTGTTTCGGCATGACCGTTCTTCGTTTTTTGGCGTTTTAGGGCCAAAAAACGAGAATTTTTCTGTGCTATAGTTCACGTCATCTGCATGAATTCGAGCGATCGGCTCTGAATCTTCTGAAATTTTGTGGGCCCATAAAAACGATCTAATGAACAGTAGTCATGGATTCGGCATGATCGTTCCTCGTTTTTTGGCATTTTAAGGCCAAAAAAGGGAAGTTCGGGACACTTTTCAAATTTGCTGTGTCTAATTCACGCTATTTGCATGAATTCGGGCAACTGGCTCTGAATTGCCTAAAATTTTGGGAGTCCATAAAAATTACCTATACTTCTAATTGGCTATGGACTAGATTAGAATCATTTTCAAGTTTGATTTCCTATGATTCTTCCGATCTAATCGTCAATGTGTTTGGTCTGTAGTTATCAAAAGGCAAAACCAGAATGCGTAGATCAGAGACAGACAGTTTTTTCTGTAAATGAGTATTCTTCACATGTTATGTTTCCTAATATGAACATCATATATAACAAAATTTAGACAAATTTGTTTATTCAGTACTCCACAGACAAGTCAGCATCACACGTCCCTTTATCCCAATTTATGTGACGACATTTGACTCAACACGAAATTTAAGAAAGAAAGATTTTTTTGAAATTTGTGGTTCAAAGTGGCTATAAACCATTTCATTAAGGGTAAAGCAAAATTTTAAAGTTAAATTGTTTCTAAGTAAATGATTACATTCTTTTCAGAATGGACTAAAAAGGAAAGTGTAACAGATAAATTGAGACGGAAGGAGTACTAATTAATAAATCAATATTATGAAAACATGCTGTATTGGGAAAAATCAAGTTTGTATATTAAAGATGACGTATCGTGACACGTGGACTAGTCAAATAGTCAAAGAATTATAATTAACCAAGAAGACGCAGGCGACAATAGGTACGAACAAAAGTAACAAAAGAGGCACGGGCGGTAATTCAAGTGACTCAGCACCCGTACCTATTCAAGTCATTTAAGGCTTAGAGATCGTAGAAAATCAAGGGAATGAATCTGACAGCGTATGAGGTCCAAATACAGCATTTAATGAGTATTAAATACCGAAGACATTAAAGAATATGTATTTATTGTATATGATTGTGTAACGTAGCATTTAAAGTCATTAATTGTTCATTACAGCCTGGTTATGACAAAGGCAGGGCTCATATTCCTGAAAATAGCTATAAAAGGGGGAAGAACAAATAATTGTAGGGACACGAAATATTATTGGAATACACTCTGATTTACTTGCTTTCTAATCATATTGTTCTCAAATTTCTTTCTTAATATACTTTTCTGATTATTAATAACCTATTTTTTTCTAAATTTTAGCTTTGACTAAAAATCTAATTTTTGGTTAAACACATGCAATCTATCAATATTAGTATCTAAGATTGCACATGATTTGTTGGATCATCAACCAATCTGCACATGTGGTAGGATATTGAAGTTGTTGCCTTTTAATATAATGATATGACTTTTATTGGCCTATATAATTATGTCAACCTATAACAAATTGACATTCACATTCATTTCCATCTTCTAAATTCCAATTGCAGCTAAGTTTCTACCATTCTTTTCTACTTCCATTTCTCCTTTTACACAACATGTCAAGCTCAGTCACCACTTATGACGACTTCGCTGATATTGAATTCTCAAAAGTTGATACTGATATTCTCATGTCATTTCTCGAAGAATCAGATATTGAGGAAAGTAATGAATAAAAGATCAGAAGCGTGAGCCAGTCTTTGGAAGTAGAGATTTCGCATGTCCTTATCAGTGATTCTAATTCGTTAAAGCATATAGAACCATATTGTCACGAATCGAAGGATTTCCAATTGTGTGATATTTCTAGTGAAGAGGAGAGTTGTTCAACATCATCTGATCTTGAATTCGAATGAACTGATTCAGAGATGGAATGTGTTACCTCTAGGGGTGGCATCAACATCTTGTGCATTGATTATTATGGTGTTGTGATCGAATTTATAGACACGAGAGAATTTTCTCAAACACGTGATGGAGTTCCATCAATAGATCAGGACGATAGTCAGCACACCTTCTTGTGGGAAGAAACGTGTTAACATATCATCTTTACGCAACATAAAGCAATATACTGTCATTTTCTTGCTTTCGTTATCTTATTACTCTGTTACTTTGCTCATACTTCAGTTGGAACACTTTCGGTTCGAGGGCGGTTGAACTCGAGGGCCAAGGCAATTCGACTTGTGTGGTTTGCATTTATTCTTTTACCATCCATCTCAATAGTAATCTATTCTCTTAATTTGTATCAAGTTATATCGCGCGTCCTTAAAAGCATGTACAAATTCAATTGTTATCCGATTTTAGGGTAAACACTGGTAATATAACATGGCATTAAAATCACCGCTCACAAGCCAAGCTAAGGTTTAGTAATACTCAGAGAGATGTCAGTCAAACTGTTTCATAGAGCTTTCCTTTGTTCAATTGTATTAAATCCATAGACTAGAGTAAAATAAGATTCAAATCCATCCATCCTGCCCCTGATTAGGCAGTGAATTAGTTGAGCCTCCACTCTAACAATATCAACAGTATACACATTAGGGTCCCAGGTGAACCACATCCTTCCATTCTCTGCACTTTGGTAATTACTCATGCATATAGCCCAACCAAGCAGCATATTCTTAAACACTCGATTCACTCTAGGTTCTTTAACTCTTGTTTCAAGCACCAAATGAATTGCAGCGGTACCCAATTTTTATGTCACCTTTTAACCTATACCTCGTTTTTAAAAATTATTGATTTCGTAACCACTTTATAGAAAATCCGTGTTAATATGACCGTTATACCCCTTCCAAAATATATAAAAATGCATCTCTCCTCCGTAGTCACATATTCAAATTACAGATATCTTCTGTATCTCCTCCATTAGTCAGTTCCTCCTGAGATCGCGTCTCGTAAGTATTCAAATTCAAATACATTGTAAGTATTCAAAATAGATTTTGAATTATATGTTTTCTGATTAATTGATTGGAGTTGTTTCTCGAATTTCACTGAATTAATTTAAATTACATATTCAAATTCATCTCCAGAATTCAAAATGTTTTCTGATTAATTCACCGAATTGTACTTTAATGTGTGATATGTTACTAGAACTTCGGCCAATTAGCTGAAGTTTTTTTGTTATTACTCAAAAACTTCAGCAGGCGGCAGAAGTTTTCCACATATAATGGCTAAATTAAAAAAATCATATTGCACTAAAAAACCTTCAGCCAACTAGCTAAAGTTTTTCTATTATTACTTAAAAACTTAAGCAGGAGGCTGAAGTTTTTCGCTACACTGTCTAAATTAAAAAAATCATAATGCACTAAAAAAACTTCGGCCAACCAGCTGAAGTTTTTTTGTTATTACTCAAAAACTTCAGCAGGCGACTGAAGTTTTCCACATAGAATGGCTAAATTAAAAAAATCATATTGCATTAAAAAAACTTCAGCAAACCAGCTGAAGATTTTTTGTTATTACTTAAAAACTTAAGCAGGAGGCTGAAGTTTTACGCCTACACTATCTAGATTAAAAAAAATCATAATGCACTAAACAAACTTCAGCCAACCAGCTGAAGTATTTTTTGTTATTACTCAAAAACTTCAGCAGGAGGCTGAAGTTTTTCGCCTACACTGTCTAAATTTAAAAAAATCATAATGCGTTAAAAAAAACTTCGGCCAACCAGCTGAAGTGTTTTTGTTATTACTCAAAAACTTCAGCTGATTGGCCGAAGTTATTAAGGTTATATCTAAAAACTTTAGTAGTTATAAGCTGAAGTTTTCTTTGCAGAATTGATTAATTATGTGATACATCTTTTTCCAAAAAAAGCTTCAGCAGAAGATACCTAAAGTGATTTAGTTTTTTTGTAAAAACTTAAGCACATACAACATAAAAATTCTTCGGTACACTTTCCTAATAATTGCCACTAAACATGAATCTGCAGGATGAGTTCGATTTGCGTTGTTATAACATTCAATGGGAGATAGACTCCTGATTTCAAATACTTGGATCATGATACAAAAATTATTTTACTTACTAAGGACATATCATTCACTACTTTCCTGAAGAAACTTAGTGAAATTACAAATATTGATTCAACCAGATATCCATTAAAAGTGTGGTTTGAGATCAAACTAAATACAAGCAAAGGAATGCTTGTTACTTCATATGAAGAACTCACTACCTGTATAGATTTGCTTACAACTGATTCACCATACAAGAATATCTATTTTGTCATTGAAAAAATACAACTTTCAGAATCAGCAGCATTCAACCAATCTCTTGCATAAGCAATAGATTCGGAGCCTATTGATGAGTATGAATATGAAGTACGACAGTGTCACGACCCCAAACCCGGTCGTGATGGCGCCCAACCCAACGGCTAGGCAAGCCCGACCAAATATACTCTCAACCCGAGCTTAGAGCTCAAAATTATTTATTTTAAGTCATTAATAGGGAAGGAAACCAAAATAAACTGATAGTTATAAAAATATCCCGAAATCTCCCAAAGACAACGTAACTTCCCAAAGATCTGGGGTCACGAGCCAAAAGCCTCTATCAGAATATCAATACAATACTGTAAGTAACTTTACAAGTCTGAGAGTACGCGGAATAAACAAAACAACAGAGTAATAAGGGAAGTGTCGGGTCCTGCAGACGCCAGACAGCTACCTCGGCGATCCCAAATGGGGCTCTAGACCAGCACCAAGCTCAGCTAAGCTTCCAAGTACCTGAATCTACACACATGGTGCAGGGAGTCGAGTTAGTACTTCCAACTCAGCGGTAATAAAACTAAATAATGCTGAGGAAAAGAAAACCACACAAAGCACTATCTCATGCTATAAAATACAGAATCATCTTTCAAACTGCAGTACACTTTCATGGTATTCCTTTTTAACATATATGAGTAGATTTTGAAATCTCTTTTTAACATCTCTTTCTTTCATTATTA
>MU679820.1:140735-155998 GCA_026770625.1 Nicotiana glauca | reverse complement strand
TTCTTACACAGATTCTCAACACATAGCAATTTCTCAAGTCGTCTCACAACTCACACGGCGCAATGCATTACTACGTGAAATATCTGACAATGAAACATCAACCTAACGACTCCTCCATGAGGATCGCATTACAAAAATGCACACATCTGGCCTGATATAGAGCCGTTATTCACATTAAATCTATCCACCGACTTCAAGCCGATTCTGATCAAACTGAACTAGTCTGATAACCTTTCAAAGGTCCATAATAACTTCTATTTTCTTCATAAAACACAAGAACAACCATCACAATCGGAGTAATCCTCCCCCGTTCACAACCCAATATGCCAAGTGCCTTCCAGGCATGGATATTAATTTAACGACACCATAACAAACTTCATACTTGGTTTACATCTTTAATCAATCAAGTGATCACATGTCGCACTTATAAAATCTTCCAGTGGAACACACTCCCACAACCTACCTCAAAATATCTGGAGCGTACCTCTAAACGATCTGTCGAACTAATATTGAAAAGCGATCAGGAATCATTAACCAGGACGTAAAACCCCTTTTTTTTACAAAACACCAATCTTAGGTGACGGTGAAGACAATGCCAACTTACCGTAAACATTGAAACTTATCTCCTGCTCATCCGAGCTCATGACATTCGTACCATTCTCGGCCAAATTTCCACAACCAGAACTGACTCACCAGCATACATCAAATCGGAACTAACATAGTACATAACTGTAAAATCAGCTAATCAATAGCAACCTCCACAACTTAGCTCGAAGCCATATATATCACAACACCTATACTCTATTGCTTTCGTAATATCATGGTGAGATTAAACTCACTCTTTCACAAGCTTGTGGAGACACGAATCATCAAAAATTTTAACTCTTCTGCAATTCTTGCATTCATTCACACAATAATTAAGCCCACTCTTTAGGCGACAAAATTTTTACTAAGTCCCAAATTTTTCAAAAATTTCGACAGAGTTTCCTTTGTAATTGAGCCTATCCACTTGCCAGAGAATCACCAAAACCATCCTAACAACACGTCCACAACTCTACAAAGCATCACAATATATATCAACAAAATTAATCTCAATACTACATGTATTATATTATCAAAATTGATACATGGACATGCGTTGCACCTATTCGAATCATAACACATAGAAAATACCTTTCAATTACACATGAGATCTTCTAACATACATATAAGGATCATACCACTTAAGGACACCCCGCAGGAGATATCCCACCTGCTTTACCTCAATTTAGTATTTCAGCATGCCTTCAACCATCATATACATTACACGGTCATATAATCTTACTGGGTCTGAACTCAACCCGCAATGTGCTATGTACTTCGCTCCCAACTAGGAGAACTGAAAAGATTCTCCACGCACCCATAACTCGGGGCAACACATCCAATCATAATGGAAATCAAATTAATGGTCCATCTATCACCTAACAGTCGTTCTTCGACATTTCCAAGTCATATAGACACACCACACAACACCAATATACTCATCACGTAGCTATCTAGCCGACATTCCTACTATTAGGGACAATACTGAACATATAAGTTCATAATATCAGCTCGCAAACTCAGCACCTCGGTGCTCAAGCCATAGGCGAAGATTCGGCCTCAAGTCCTCCAGACTGGACCAACATCGACTCATAGAAATTACATTTCGCCCCTCGATCGGGGAATCACGAGCCATCAAGGCACATATAATACTGAGCGCTAATGTGCGTATACAAACGTGAGGAAGGAATTTCAAGAGATATATTCCAAGCTGAATCAAGTACGCACGATAAGAATTCAAAGAATGGGAAGTTTTCCCAAAAGTTCTGCAGCCTCCCGAGGATAAATACAGATGTCTCCGTACCGATCCACGAGACCCTACTAAACCTTCTCATAACTCGCGAGTACTAGTAACCTAAGCTCTGATACCAACTTGTCACGACCCAAATTCCATACCCGGTCGTGATGGCGCCTCTCGTGAAGACAATGCCAGCCAACAACCCCAAATCCTCTCTTTAGCAGCTAATAAACATAGATGAATAGAAAATACAACTTATTGGCATTAAAACTATTGAATTCATCCCAATACAACCCGACCCGGGTGTCACAAGTCATGAGCATCTAAAGGAGTCTAAATACATTTACAAGACCAGTAGTGTACAATATGGAATTTAAAAGTCAAAAGGGCAGAAAATCCGGTGCCAAGGACGCTGGCGGTCACCTGGCTCAGCTATGGTAGCAAATCTTCAATCAGCTCAAACCCGTTACCGGGTAACAAATACCTGTATCTGCACACGAGGTGCAGGGAGTAAAGTGACTACTAACAACTCAGTGAGTAATAAGCATATATAATGTCTGAAGATATAAATCCACGAAATGCCATAGTGTAAAGCTAAAATTATCAATTTAACACCATCAACAAAAAAATATCAACAAAACCACATCAGGTATATCAGCTAAAATATATATGCATGAATGCAATGCAATGCATATGATGGTATATTCCAGTACCCACTGCGGCGTGCAGCCCGAGTCATCCATATTTATTTATCGTCGACGGCGCTCACTGAGGGTGTGTACAGACTCCGGAGGGGCTCCTACAGCCCAAGCGCAATATCTTGGTCAGTCATTGTTACCTGGCCGATCAGCCATTGTTACCTGACCAATTTATATCACACAGTGCCATTGTTACCACTGTTCCAAGTATATATTACAGTGTTATTGTTACCACTATTTTAAGTATAACATACAGTGTCATTGTTACCACTGTTTCAAGTCACTTTTTACTCAGTCCAGAAAATAATATAGTACACCCCTTGGACATTTACAAAAATAGAAGTTTCCAGCCCGAAATACATTTAAAATGTCATTTGAGTTTTTAACACTTAGAATTATGGCTGAGTTTGCAAAACAGTATTTAAAACCTTGGACTGAAATTAAATGATGTGCAATATCATGCTATGTAGCAATATCAATCCTCGAAGGATATTACAAGTCGCACAAGGCCCCAAACATGGCATCAAGCCCACTAATATCATTATTGCAATGTGCGTATCGGTCGCCAATATATTATAATTATCACTCGGGATGGACCAAGTCACAAATCTCCAACCACAAACGATCCCGCACCTACCATGGGGTGCGTGTCTCGCCTCAATATAGCGTGACAATGTGATATACCGGGGATTCAAACCCTCAGGTCATCATCTACACAAATTACTCACCTCTAACCGGCGAAATCTCAAGCCCGCGATGCCTTTGCTCCTCAAATCAGCCTCCACGCACGTCGAATCTATCCAAATCCATAGCAAATACATTACAATAGGCTAAGGCAACATAACCCAATCGAAAAGACTCGAAAAATATCGAAAATCACGAAATTAACAAAACCCGAGCCCCGGGCCCATTTCTCAAAAAATTACGAAAGTCACATCAACAGATTCCTCGTCTCTCCACGAGTTTGTACATATAAAATTTACCAAAATCGGAGCTCGAATGGCCTTTCAAATCCCAAAATTTCATTTTCAAAACCAAGCCCTAGTTCTTCAAGCTTTCACCCAAAATGAGTAATCTAGTTAGGATATTTGATGATAATCCCATATTATTGTCTAACAATGACAACAAGTGACTTATCTCCAGTTTTCACATGAATTCTTACTCATCAATCACCCAAAAACGAGATTGAAGACTAGGGTATAGAACCTTACCTCTTTGATGAAGAACTTGTGATTGGGTTATTCGATTCTTGAAGATTGATGCAAGATTGGATGATTCAAATGGTGAGTTCCCCCACTCTCTCTCTAAAATTCTCTCACCTCTCTCTAGAATGCTCAGAAAATCATCCTAAAATGAACCCCAAAGCATATATATTGAAATGGGGTCGGGTTATAAAAAGTGAGAAGTTAACACTCCGAAGTCGGGTCTGCTATAGCAGAATGGACCGCAGAATGAACATGCGGTCCGCAGAATACACCGCAGAATCGTCACTCAAAACTGGGCTACACTGGCCCAATCTTCGGTTAAAATGCGTCTGCAGAGTGCAATCTGCGACGGGTTCTGCGGTCGCAGATTTGACACAGGTTCACATTTTTCCAGCCTTTGGTAATTTGATCATAACTTTGTGTAGGAATGTCCAAATGACAAACGGTTTGAAGCGTTGGAAACTAGACTCAGAGATATTTAATTTGATAGGCTGTTCATCACCCAAATCCTTGTATAACTTGAGATATTATCTTTTAAAGTGAGGTCTTATGCGCACTCATTTACAACTTCGTCGATTATGAAATTTTCCAACTTCAAAAGTTCCCGTTAGCCATCCGAAATCACACCGAAGCCCCCACGACCTCAATCAAACACGCCAACATATCCCATAGCATTATTCAACCTTGTTCCAATCAAAAAAACACCTCAAACAACATCAAAACCATCAATTTTCATCAATTCAAAGTTTAAGTTAAACTAAAACTTTCAAAACTTATATTCAAACAAAAACCCGACCTAAACACCTCCGAATCAACTGAAATTTTGCACACAAGTCCAAAATAACCTAACGAAGCTACTGAAACTCTCGGAATTCCATTCTGACTCCCAGATCAAAATTTCACCTTATCAACTGGAAATCGCCAAAATACTAACTTCGCCAAAATAGGCTAACTTATTCACCGGACCTCCAAAATATCTTCCGATTTCGATCCTAAGCCTTAAATCATCCCCCAAAGCTAACAGAATCATCGGAATTAAATTCTGAGCCCTCTAACTTACAAGTCAATATCCAGTTGACTTTTCCAACTTAAGTCTTCATAAAAGAGACTAAGTGTCTCATTTCTTAATAAAGTCGCTCCAATTAAATTCTAACGCACCCAATACTGATAATGAAACATAAGGAAGTAGAAAATGGGAAGAACGGGGTAGTTACTCATGAGACGATGTGTCGGGTCGTCACACCATGCCCACTGGTAAGCTAGCCAAGTGCCAAATCCTGTTGAGTGAGTTCGACATTGTTTACGTAACTCAAAAAGCGGTCAAGGGACAGGCACTGGTAGACCACCTTACTGAAAAATCCGTGGATGGAGGATACGAACTCCTAAAAACATATTTTCTTGACAAAGAGGTATCATTCATAGGAGAAGACATTGCAGAACACTATGACAGTTGGAGAATGTTCTTCGATGGAGCAGCAAACTTCAAACGAGTTGGCATAGGAGTAGTCTTGATATCAGAAACCGGTCAACATTATCCAGTGTCAACCAAACTCAGGTTCCCCTGCACCAACAATATGGCCGAGTATGAAGCTTACATCTTAGGGCTCAAAATGGCCATTGACATGAATGTGCAAGAGCTTCTAGTGATTGGAGATTCAGATTTACTTATACATCTGGTACGAGAAAAATGGGCAACCAAGAACTCTAAGATACTCCCGTATCTACATCACGTACAGGAATTGAGAAAGAGGTTCACAAAGACGGAATTCCAACATGTTCCCAGAATCCAGAATTAGTTTGCCGATGCATTGGCTACCCTATCATCTACGATACATCATCCTGACAAGAATTTTATTGATCCCATTCTGGTGAAAATCCATAATCAGCTAGCTTATTGTGCCCATGTCGAAGAGGAAGCAGATGGAAAGCCTTGGTTTCATGATATCAAGGAATATTTGGCAAAAGGAGAGTACCTAGAGCTTGCAAATCCTACTCAGAAACGGTCGCTTCGAAGATTGTCCAACAACTTCTTTTACAGCGGAGGAATCCTGTATAGGAGGACTCCCGATTTAGGATTATTGAGATGAGTCGACTCAAAGGAGGCATCCAAGCTACTAGAGGAAATTCATGTTGGTACATGTGGTCCACATATGAACGATTTTGTCTTAGCAAAGAAGATACTCCGAGCTGGTTACTTTTGGATGACTATGGAAACAGACTACATCCAGTTTGTTCGGAAATGCCACCACTGTCAGATACATGCAGACATGATAAAGGTATCTCCAAGCAAGTTCAATACAACAAGCTCACCGTGGCCATTTGCGGTTTAGGGGATGGATGGTATCGAACCAATCGAGCCTGCCACTTCCAATGGATGCACGTTTATCCTAGTAGCCATCAACTATTTCACCAAATAGGCCGAAGCAGCATCTTACAAAGCAGTGACTAAGAAAGTCGTGGCATACTTTTTCTGTGACCGCATTGTTTGTCAATTCGTAATTCTAGAGTCGATCATTACTGGTAATGACTCAAATCTCAATATCGACTTGGTGAAAGCTATGTGGAAAACTTTCAAGGTCAAACACAAGAATTCCACAGCCTACAGGCCTCAGATGAATGGAGATGTAGAAGCCGCCAACAAGAATATCAAGAAGATATTGAGGAAAATGATAGAGAAGCATAGACTGTGGCACAAAAATTTATCATTTGCTCTATTGGGATGTCGCACCACAGTCTGCACATCAACCGGGGAAACCCCCTATATACTGGTTTATAGTACAAAGGCTATTGTTCCCGCTGAGGTAGAAATTCCTTCCCCAAGGATCATACAAGAAGCCTCGACGACGCAGATGGGTAAAAAGTCGTTAGGAGCAATTAGCCCTTATAGATAGAAAGAGAATGAATGCAGTCTGCCATGGTCAACTCTATCAGAGCAGAATGGCCAGAGCCTTCAACAAAAGAGTCAAGCCAAGACAGTTCACACCGGGGCAACTGGTGTTAAAAAAAATTCCAGCATCAAGATGAAGCCAAAGTTAAGTTCTCTCCCAACTGGCAGGGCCCATACATGGTTCATCGGATTTTGATAGTAGGAGCGCTCATACTCACAGAAATGGATGGAGAAGTCTGGCCAAAGCCGATCAATTCAGATGCAGTCAAGCATTAATATGTGTAACTTTAGGCTTTATGATATAAGTTGAACTACGCCTGACCTGATTCCCGTTTAAGACAGGATACGTAGGTAGCCCTATGGGTCCGGTCACAATTCAATAAAATTTTCATCCCCCCCCCCCACTCGCTGCATGAGCAACAGTCAGAAGCGTTGACCCATCAAATTGGGGTAGAATTTTAAGGAGGACCCTCAAAATTCCATAGCAGGAGAGGTTGCAATGTTCTGAACTACATCACAGTCGTCGGTTCATCTAAAAGCTATTTTTTGTGCCATATTTTTACAAAATTGTACGTGATTATTATTGAAACTGCTTTGTTTAGCAGCGCTACCCCAATGATACAGACAGTATCACCAGATCGAAGCTGAATGCGTCAAGCAAAAGCCAGCAGGGATACGAACTAACATTCACCTTTTACAAAAATGACGATTTTTCTTTGGGTATATGCACTGGGATTACGAAGTCATTGAATATAATATACGCCCATGGAACGAAAAATCATTCAAGAGTACGACTTTTCGAACCGTCGAACTTGCCAACATTTGCTATCGGCACACACCAATAATGCTCCGTAGTCACAAGGCTCCAAGTAATCACAACGCTGCAATTTCCTCTTGGCTAAAAAACTCCATTGTCATTTGTTATTTTATTGCTTGTATAAGTCTACTATTCTGCCTTCCGAGGTTAAGCTCTATCCACATCTGCATTTGCATTGCATAAAGCTACCATTCTGCCTTCCAACTTGCATAAGCCTACCATTCTGCTTCCAAGACTAAACGTTGTCTCCATTTGTATCTGTATTGCATAAGGCTACCATTCTGCCTTCCGAGACTAAAGCATGTGTCCATCTACATCTGCATGGCTGAAAGATCGCCACATACTGCATGGTTGTGACGACCCCACTAGTCGTCTTAAGAATTAATGCCCCGATCCCCTATTAACTACTTCCCTTAAATTCATTTCTGGTAATTTTGTTTGTCGGGACGTTCGGTGTTGAGTTTCGGAGAGTTTTGGGACACTTAGCCCCTAAATAAGAGCTTAAGTGTTGAAAAGTGGTCCGTAGTCGGAACAGTGTGAAGACGACCTCGGAATGGAAATCTGATGGTTCCGTTAGCTCCATTAGGTGATTTCAGCATTAGGAGCATATTCAGAATGTATTTTGATAGTTTGTAGCTCATTTAAGCTTGAAATGCCGAAGTTTGAATTTTTGAAGTTTCCGGTCCAATTGTGAGTTTTTTATCAGAGGGTCAGATTGGAATTCCAAAAGTTGCAATATCTCTGTCATGTCATTTGGGATGTGTGTACAAAATTTCAGGTCATTCGGACGTGTTTTGGTTGGGTTTTTGATCGAAAGTGTGTTTTGATGAAATTTGAAGTTCTTAGGCTTAAATCCTTGATTAATTCGAGTTTTCGACGTTGTTTTAAGTTGTTTAAGGATTGGTAAAAGTTTGAATGAGGTATTAGGTGTTATTGGTGCTTTTGGTTGAGGTCCCGAGTGCCTCGGGATGATTTCAAGTGGTTAACGGAGAAATTTTGAAATGATGCAGCAGCTAAAGTGTTCCTCTTATGGTATTTTAACATCTACGGCTTGGGAACCGAAGATGCGGCACCGCATAAGGAGCTAAATGGCTACAAAAGTGGCTTTGCCCCCTTTCCCTCAGAAACCGCAGAAGCGGTGCTATGTCCGCAAAAGCGAAGCCGCAGAAGCGGCTTAGGCATCGCAGATGCGGCCCCCTGGACCTTTAATGAAAACTGCAGAAGTGACTCTTTTTCCGCAAAAGCGGGACCGCATCTCCCTTGTCCGCAGAAGCGGATATCGCTGGCCAGATATAGAGATTTCGAGGGTTAAGTTTCAAAAGTTAGAAAAATTAAATTGAGCTCGGGGAAGGGCGATTTTGAGAGGGTTTTGAAGAGGAGATTATTGGATAACGTTTCTTTAATCCCTTGTAGTTATATTTCATCACTATATAGTTAAATCCATCATTAAAATTCGAATTGAGGATAAAAATTTGGGAAAAATTGGGTGAAACTTCATAGGCTAAACTATGGGGTTTTGAGTAGGTGTTTGACCTGCGATTTTGGGAGATTTTTATATGGTTGGACTTGTGAGAGTACGAGGGTTCTGAAAATGTGAAAATTATTCGATTTTGAGATATTGGCCTGAAGGGCATTTTGGTCATTTTACATAATTTCACGTCGTAGCTTTGAATTTAATAGTAAAACCAACTGTTTGCGTTGTTATTTACAATGTGTAATTGAATTGAATAGATTTGGGCCATTTGGAGTCGGATACTCATGGCAAAGGCGTGATTTCTAGTTAATTTTGGAGCCGATTCGAGGTAAGTGGCTTGTCTAACCTTGTGTGAGGGACCTTTCCCCTTGGGATATGATATTTGGTAAATGAATTCCTTGTACGTGAGGGGACGAGCGCGTACTTGAGCTAATTGTTGGAAATTCGTTTTTACTTGAAGTATTTAAATTGAGTTTTTCCTGCTTATCTGTTTATTTTAAATTGCAAGTTTATCCTATGCTAGTTTAGAGAAGCATGTTTGTGAGCACATGATTTTTACCCTATTTGAGAATTACTCCCAAAAATTCTAAATAAAATAGTTTTGTGTTGTTTGCAATTTTGTGGATTTTGTGTTATTTTTCTCTTATTGTTTGCGTTTGTGTGTGCATGTTTATTTGTTTAAATTAACGAAAATACAAAAATATGTCGCATTTGTATTTAGGATTTAATTCTACAATTAGGAGTAATTAAGTTTGTTTTACAAAAATGGAAAATCACAATAATATGTACTTTGCATTTTTTTAGCATTTAAGGTCTAGTTGTGTGATTTTATTTTAAATCGGTGCTTAATTATGTGTGATAATTATTATTAAGAGTTAATTAGTATTTTTAGGATAATTTTTATTTTTATGATTTAATCTAGGATTTTGTTTTTTTTTAAATTAGGAAATAAAAAGGAAATAAAAGAAAAAGAAACAAATGGAAAAAATGAGATGAAACTCGGATAGGCCCAAGACCATACCCAAATCCCAGGCCCAAACGAATCCGGTCCGGTCCATCTCAAAGACACCCCAAACGGCATCGTTTTGGGGAAGCCCCCCGTTGCTTTAAATAGATCAACGGTCCAGATTGTCCAACCTGACCCGTTACCGACCCATTACCCAAACCAGCCTGACCCCGTTATCACCCAAACGACCCTGTTTCAATATCTCATTCAATCAGAACCGTTGGATCGTAATCATCCAACGGCTCTGATTGAATCTCTCGTTCTAACCTACCAAATTACCTGAGACCCCCCCCAAACCAAACCCCTCATTCACCCTTCGTATCCAACTTAGAGACGAGAACCCCTCCTCCAGAAAACCCTAGCCGCCACCTTTCCCCTTCGCCTGAAACCCAACGGCCTGAGGTCCGATGACCTTCGAATTCACACCCCTGAACCATCATTCCTTCCTCTTTCCAAATCCACACTCCATGGTCCTCGAATCATCACCGTCTGTTTCGAATCTACAATCGAATGTCCCCGTCCCAAACCCTAGACTGTGCACTTGACCCCAAACTCACACCTTTTGACCATCTGACCTCCCTCGTTCCTAAACCACCCTTAGTTTGCTTCGAATCACCCTAGAAAGTCTCGAATCAAAAGTTTCAGAATGAGGATCTGAAGCTAGTTCAGAGACTGAGGTCAAAACGGACCTTAGTTGAACATGTTCTCATTCAAGAACACTCGACTAGGGTCTGTCTTGGCCCCAAGTCCAAAAACTTTGGAGGTTCGAATCCAGTCCCCGTTTAACCAGTAGGTTTCCATTTTATTTTTTCTATTAGCTTTTGTTCAGTAAATTCATTTTCTACTTCTTTCTTATTTTGTTTAAGTTCGAATGTTTCGCGTGTACTCTGTATTGTGCTTATTCTTAATTTTCTGAATGATTCGAATCAGTCAGTGTTAGTAAGTTTTGTATAAAACTATAGTTGTTCCCTTAATTGCTCGCTATTACTGTTAGTTCAAAGTCTGTTATCTGTGATTGTCTATCACTTTGCTTATGAATTCAGTCTATTTTTCGTTCAATATATTTACAGTATTCCATCGATATCTTTTTAGGTTTGATTTAGAAATATAATTTGTTTCAAATGTGGATAGTGTGTATCTGTGTCAGTCAGGTTGGGTTTTAGTAGCTCAGTACAGCTTTGCTCAAATTCATTGGTCTTTTCTCTTTTGGTGCTATTTGGTCTGAACTGTTGTTTAAGTTCAAAGGTTCTAATTCATTGGTCCTAGTAGTTCTATCTTGAACTACTGATTAAGTTTGATGAATTGGATCCCAATGTTTGGTCTGATGGAATCTGACATTCCTGAGTTATCCTAATATTGTTGATTGGGAATTTGCTTCATATGTTTAGTTAATCAAATTGGTAGGATTTCTCATTTTTTTTAGTTGATTTGGTTATAGCTGATATGGTTTAGAAGAGTATTGGTTTAGGACAGTAATTCACAGTAAGTTCAGGGGGTAATTTGGGAATTGAAAACTTGAAGAATTGGTTTAGTTGAGTGCTCTGTCAATAAGCACTAGTGTGCCATTAAATTAATGCACTTGTTTAATATAGTGGGGAACAAAACATAATGGGGAGGTTTAAAAGGATTGATTAAACAATATACTAACCATAACTTTGAATTAAACAATGAACATGGGACACCTAATAGTGGGGGACAGGGAATAGTATGGGAGGTCATTTTGCCCTCATTTCTTTAAGATTTTCCAGGGCTGTCGAGGAGTCTGCCTTAGGTATAAATAGAGGCAGACCTGGACAGATTGAGGGGCTTCTTTCAGACCTGAAGAGAGCTAGAATAGAGAGTTGGCTTTTGAAAATCATTCTTCAGAGGTCATATTTGAATGAATAGTATACGTCCTTTGAAAGAGGCAATCAGTTATCCGAAGTTCTCTTCTTTGTCAGTCCTTAATCAGTTAGAGAAGAGCTTGGATTCAGTCTTAGGTAGCCAGCCTGTCCCAATAACATTGTTACATTTATCCTGAGATTAGAAACAGTTTAAACCTCTCTGTTTCTGTTCTATACTTGGGTGTTCAGGGCATTTGAAGGTGTTTGGTGATTTATTTGAGTCTGATCTGTTGCTGTATAGGCTTTAAACCTGGGTTTTGAGTTTTTTCTGGATTCTAAGCTGTGTTAATTTCTTCACCTGTTGATATTGGTGCACTGCTGTTGTTGCTGTGTTATCTGCTGCTGCTGACTACTCCTTCTTCTTCTTGGATTTCCATAATCCAGGTACACTTCGTATGTAGACTCCCAGTTTGTGAAAGGGAAATGAAATGGAAGCTTGTTTATGCTTAATTGTCGCCTGTTTTGGCTTCAATGCATTGTTGTATTTTGTTTAATTGGGCTGTGTATTGGACTGTCATGGATTGACTCCTTACTGTGCATTTGAAAGTTCAATAATTCTGTCATAGTTAGATAATTTTTCTTTGCTTGATTGGTTAGTCAATATAATTAAGTTCTGTAATAATTTTGGGGTAGTTTTAAGTCGAGAACTATTGAGATGATTAGCTACTTCCAATGAGTCTGGGAACTTTGTAGTTGGTAATAGTTATTTGAGTTAGTTGAAATGCATAGCTATGTTGTCAACATGGATTCGAAATTCAGTGAAATAGGAATGTAAATAGAAACTAGAAATCAACATAGCTATCTTCATCATCTAAACACTAAAATTCATTAGAAGAAATTGAGCATGCCCTGCGTGAAGGCTTGAAACAAGTTTGCAAAAAATGTTAAGTTGATTCCCCAGTTTACTATTCATTGGATAAGAGGATTCAGGTATCCAATTCGATTGTCACTTTGATAATAGGATAATTTGTCACCTATATTTGTCAATTGTTAAACACACTTGCACTAATGTAGAGTAACTTCAATAAGCATCTAGAATAGTTAAAACTGCGGATCCATTTGGTTTAATGAATTAGCCTATTTACAGGATTTTCGAGCCTTAGCACTCCAGTGAACGGCCCAGGTCCAGTCAGAATCATGGGTTCGTAAGGACCTGGGCCAAGGCCTATGACTAACTATCCCTTTGTACAAGTTCGAGTGTGATTTTTTGTTTGCGTTAGTTTTAATCTAATAACTAAATAGTTAGGGCCTTTTTAAGCATGTTAATTAATTAGGCTTTCTTCTTTAGAGACAAATTAAGTAGAGAATTAAACGGGGAAAATGGAGCAGTAACACATGAGACAACGGGTCGGGTCGTCACATTACTCCAAAGAGCGACATATCATACTACTTTTTGTGACAACTAATAAGGCCGAAACAAAATATTGTCAGTTCAAATCTTATTTCCTGTAGTACGTATTCTAAGTTGGAAATAAAGTTAAAATTAATGGGCAGATTGAGTACATTATCAAAAATATTCTATACTCCCTATTCATCATTATCTCCTAAATTTCACAATAATGTATTGAATTCATGGTCAGATTATATATTTTGTGGAACGATATACTCCTTCCGTTTACTTTTACTTGGTATGTTTTGACTGTTTACGCCCCTTAAGAAATAACAAATGAAGTGCATAATTTACCATGATACCCATTTTAATTAGAGCATATTTTATTGGATTTGAGAAATAAATTTAAAATTAATAATAAATACTATGGGTATAACATGAAAAAAAAATTGTTTATGCGTAAAGTGACAAGTAAAAATGAAAATCTTTTTTAGTATATATGTCAAGTAAAAGTGAAGGGAGTGAGTGTATTGTAACACTTGTATAAGTTTCAAAATTCCAATCACTTCTATATTTCATAAAACAAGCAATAGCAACGTCATGTTTTGAAATATGTGATATCAACAGAAATGAAATCCACATCCCATTTTTTTCTTCTTATATTAGCACATTGATATGAAAGAGCAATTCTTGATTTCTCTCGTGGTACATGCTTGCACAAGGGTCAAGGAGTGCTGTCAATTTCAACTAACCACATTAGTTTCATTTATCACTTCTTTCTTTTACTGATACTATAAATTCTAAACAATCAAATACTGAATGGACAAAGCAAAATATAAGGATTAATTAGAGGATAAAAACCATTACGAATTGAATTTGGTTCATAAAATACAAGGACAAAAAAAGGCGAAAGAAACTCCATACAGAAGGGATCACATAACATGAAAATTAAATCTAAGGAAAGAAAGCATTAGGCCACATACTAGTGTTGTGGTTATCATTAAAATTAGGAATAATCATCTCATCTCCATGTCCAAATCCAATATGTTGTTCACTTGTGTTGTTATTCATCCAATCATTAAACCACTCTGTTTGTGTCCTTTGCATCCGCTCCAACCCTAATTCCACCATTGTCTTCTGCTCCACTGGCGGCGGAGCAGCAGCCTGTGATACAACAGCAGCAGTAGCCGAAGAAGAAGAGGATGCCCCGTTTTTAAATGCTTCAATCCTCTTATTAATCTCCTTCAAATTCTGATCAACAACCCAACCAAGAACATTCAAATCTCCCAAATTCAAATTCTTCATCCCTTTTCCAGCCAAACACTGGTACATAACTTCAGTCATCTCCTTCTCTCTATTCTCCTTGCTTTGTTTCTTCAGCTGCTCTCCCGCTTTTGCAGTCCTTTATCTAATAAAACTCTCTTGATTCACCATTTTCTTTCTTTGTTCCATCTCTGGCATTCTCTTGAACTCCGCGAGCACGCGTTGAGCTCCCATGGTGTTTGGCCATACCTCAGGTTGGTTTTCATAAGGGCTATAAATAATAGCACAAGCATCAATACCACAAAGAGTGCTTAATTCACTCACCCTCTTCATCAGACCCTTCTTCCTTTTCTTGAATGTTGCTTTTCTTGCTGAGTCATTAGTTATAAAAGCTAACTTCACCTTTTTCATTGTCATTTTCTTTCTTCCTTGGATGCAAAAGATATGCAAACAAGGTGAAAGTATTTGGTAGATATGTGTTCATTTTGACAAGAATTGTAGGGATTTTTATTGTTGCTTGGAATGGCAATGTTATATACAAAAATGAAGATGTTCTTTAATTAATATGGAAGATTTTGCATTTGTTTTGCATAGCTGGAAGGAGACATTAATGACCCAAGATATTTGAAAAGAATTTAGTACTACCAAATATGTTCATTTATATTTCATTTAACTAGAGCAGTGCGATTTTGTTTTTCCTGACCACTGCTTACATTTGTGTTCTCAAGTAGAAAAAGATAAAACTTATAATAAATAATAGTATTGGTAAAAAAATTTTGCAATCATATACTATGATATTTTATCAACCAAATCGTAATATTATAAAAGATTGAGTAATTTAGGGCTTTGTTGTACTAATGTAATTCTTTTTATCAAAATTT
>MU679820.1:110927-135334 GCA_026770625.1 Nicotiana glauca | reverse complement strand
TTAGATTTTTCGTATTATATCAGTATTTCGAACTTTTACTTGGATAAGTATTGCTTTTATTTGTTTGGTTAATTGGGGAAATTGCTATGAATGGTCGGGCTTGCCTAGTAGTGTGCTGGGCGCCATCATGATCGAGTTGGGGTCGTGACATATAAAAATGGAGCAACAGATACAAAATGCTCTATGACAAACATGCCATTTTATTTAACGGAGATGTCTTGCTTTTAAGGGAATTTTAAAAAAGTGAATCAAAACAAATCAAGAACCCAAAGTAACCATTTTCAATATCTTTGAACTACACAAGGAGATGTTGTCATGTTCAAATGTCAACTTTGAGGATTTCAAGCCTTTTTTAAAACCAACGACCTTGCAAGTAGATTCAAAATATTCCCCTGAAAATTCATTAAAAAAAACAGAGAGCATTAATAATATTGTGAATAAAATCATAAAGATGGGAACATATTTGACTGTGGTTGTAACGACCCGACCGGTCGTTTTAAGCTCTAGCACGTCGTTCAGTAGTTGGAAGTCATGAACAGTTTCATTTTAGGTATATTGACTTGCACGTATGGTCAGAGTTGAATTTCGGGAATTTCAGAGTCAAATTGGAAAGATAAGTTTCATTGTGGTAGCCTTAAGTTGAAGAAAATGGCTAAGATTGGAATTTTGAGCAAACAACCTCAGAATCAAGATCTGAAAGTTCCAGCAGATTCGTATGATGATTTCGGACTTGGGCGTATGTCCTAATTTAGTTTTGGATAACCCGTGAGCATTTCGGCGTATATTGTGGAAGTTAGTATTTTTGAAGAATTTCATAAATTTGGGTTGGAAGGCATTTCAGTGTTATAGGTGTCCGTTTGGGATTACGAGTATGGGAATAGCTCCGTATGGTGATTCTGGAGTTGGAAGCGCGATCGGAAGTGAATTCGGATGTCCGGAGGTTATTTTGATGTCATTTGGCTAAATATAGAAATTTGAAGGTTTTTGAGAAAATTCGACCGGAAGTGGAAATTTTGATATCGGGGTCGGAATGCAATTCCAAAAGTTTGGGAAAGTCCGTAATGTCGAATGTGACTTGTGTGCAAAATTTGAAGTCATTCCGGAATGATTTTCGTAAGGTTTGAGACACTTAGTGTCTTTTAAGGAAGCTTAAGTTGGAAAAGTCAACCGGATATTGACTTATGTGTTAGAGGGCTCGAAATGCAAATTTTATCACTCGGATAGCTTCGTTAGGTGATTTGAGACTTAGGAGCGTGTCCGGATTATTTTTGTGATGACCGGTGTAGAATTAAGCTTGAATTGGCAAAGTTAGTATTTTGGCGAATTCCGGTTGATAGGTGAGATTTTGATTCGAGGGTTGGAATGGAATTCTGAGAGTTGTTGTAGCTTCGTTATGTCATTTTGGACTTGTCTGCAAAATTTGAGGCCATTTGGACTAGTTTTGACATGTTTCGGCATAGGATGTGAAAGTTAGAAGTTTCAAAGTTCATAGGCTTGGATCTGAGGTGAATTTAGTATTTCTGCGTTGTTTTTTGTGATTCGAAGAAACAATTAAGTTTGTGTCATATTATGGGACTTGTTAGTATACTTTTTTGGGATCCCATGAGGCTCAGATAAGTTTTGGAAGAGTTTTTGGAAGATTTTGGCGTTTTGAGCATAAGCATGTAATGATCTAAAGGTTCATTTTTAGTTCTATAGATCCAAATTTGATATCGAGACTTCCATAATTTTGATAATGAATTATAGGACTGATCTGAAAATTTTGGTTTAATTTCATCAAGTCGCGATTGGGTTTTTGATGCGAAATGTGAGTTAATTGTTTAACGAGTGAAATGAGTATCGCACTGGGCAACTGAGCTCCGAATTGAGTTTCGATTGAACGGTTTTGTTCGTATTATTATTTGTGACTCATAGGAACAAGAATTGTTTAATTCCGAATTCGTATGATGGAGTTAGAACTATTTTTGTGAAAAATGGTTGTGCTGCAATTTAAATTGGCTCCTGGTGTATTTTTTTTAGCAGCATTGAACAGTAACCCGCACGTGAACAGTAACTCTGCGGGTGAACAGTGACCACGCCCATGAACAGTATCGCACGGGTGAACATTAATTCCGAAAAATCTGGGCAGTGAGTTTATATCCGATTTTGGGTCATTTTTCCACCATTTGTTGTCATTTTGAGAACTTTTGGACGGGGATTGAAATGAGTTTCAACTGAGATCGATTGGAGGTAAGTTTTATGAGTTAAATATATGATTTTATTGAAGAATCATCCTTGAAATCCATGAAAACATAGCCAAATTATAAGAAATTAGGGCTTGAGATTGAAATTCTAAAATGGTGATTTGAGGGGGCAAATGGACTCCGATTTTTGTGAATTTGGTATGTATAGACTCGTGGCAAGATAAGGATCGTATTGATGTAAAAATTTCTGAGTTTCGAGACATGGGCCCGGGGCTCGGGTTTTGCCAAATCCGTGAATTTTG
The DNA here is from genome assembly GCA_026770625.1 of Nicotiana glauca. Classification (NCBI taxonomy): domain Eukaryota; kingdom Viridiplantae; phylum Streptophyta; class Magnoliopsida; order Solanales; family Solanaceae; genus Nicotiana; species Nicotiana glauca. Next base: position 132,849 of record MU679820.1, on the reverse strand, counting down.
ATATTTTTCAATTGTTATCGATTGGGTATTGTCTCTTTAGTATAATGCAACATATTCGTTGTCATTTTGGACAGATTTATCACGCGAGGAAGCAAATTCGAAAGGCAAGGGCATCGCGGAGTAGTCTTTTGGCCGTCTTGAGGTGAGAAATGATTTTAAATGATGTCTTGAGGGTTTGAAACCCCGGATCGCACAACGTAGTGCTATGTTGAGGTGAGACACGAGTTATATGATGAGCGCGAGGTCATTTACTATTGGGGATTGTGACTTGGTCCATCCGGTTGATATTTTATCACGTATTTGATAAAGACTTGTTGTTTTTCATCATAATTTGGGCTTATTGCCATATTTGGGCTTCGTGCCAATTATTTGAAATCTTTTTATGAATTTCCATCACTATTTTTCCTCACTAATTGAAATATTATTTGAACTCAGTCTAATTGAATTATACTATTTCATGAACTCAGCTATTTATACTCAACTTGAGATTTAAATGATATTTATAATGTTTTTGAGTTGAGCACCATTCTTTTACTGATGCCCAAGGGGCTTATGATTATTTTATGGACTGACTGAGACAGAGGGCCATATGTGAGGATATGTTGAGTGATGTAAGGAGGCTTTCAGGTCTCGAGTGTGATGTGTGAGGTCTTTAAGGCCTTATGAAATTGCGCTTGGGCTATAGAAGCCCCTCCGGAGTCTGTACACACCCCAGTGAGTGCAGGGTACCCAGGTGAGTTGGGAGTGGGCCTGAGAGGCCTGTGTTGTGTTTTGTGAGTTGGGAGTGAGCCCGAGAGGCTGATGTTGTGTGTTTTGTGAGTTGGGAGTGAGCCCGTGGGGCTGATACTATACTGAGAGTTTGATATTGAGCCCGAGGGGCAAGTTTCTGATTATTCCTTACTTGTGGAAATTGTTTGTGTTCATTGTTTTAAAAGAGAATTATCTGATACTTCACGATTTTATTGTATAACTGATTATACTGCTTGAGATAGTGCTATATTGTGCATTTATGAGATTTCATGCTTTCAGTCATTATTTATTTTTATTACTCACTGAGTTGGAGTACTCATTCTACTCTCTGCACCTCGTGTGCAGATGCATGTAATTGCTCACCCGATAGCGGGTTTTGAGCTGATTGGAGATTTTGCCATCGTAGCTGAGCAAGGTGACCGCCAGCGTTACCGGCGCCGTATCTTTTTCTTTGATTCTAAATTCCAATTTGTATATTACTGGTCTTATAGTAGTGTTTAGATTCCTTAGATGCTCATGACTTGTGCCACCCCAATTTCGGGCTGAATTGGGCTGGTTCCCCGTTTTATCATTTTTCTTCAGCATTTATGATAATGTTATCTATGGTTTTGACTCATTCGCGTTAAGTAATTTTTTAAAAGAGGTATTGTTAATCTGTTGGCTGGCCTTGTCTTCACGAGAGGCACCATCACGACAGGATTTGGGATTTTGGGTTGTGACAAGTTGGTATCAAAGCCTAGGTTACATAGGTCTCACGAGTCATAAGCAGGTTTAGTAGAGTCTCGCGGATCGGTACAGAGACGTCTGTATTTATCCTCGAGAGGCTGCAGAACCTTTAGGAAAAATTCACATTCTTGAATTGTTATCGTGCGTTCTTGAATTAGCTTGAAAAGTAACTCTTGAAATTCCTTCCCCGCGTTCGCATGCGCGCATGAGCGCTCAGTATCAGATGTGCCTTGATGGCTTGTGATTCCCTGATTGAGGGGTGAGACGTGATCTCTATGATTCGATGTTGGGCCAATCTGAAGGACTTGAGACCGGATCTTTTCCTACGGCTTGAGCACCGAGGTGCTAATTGTATGAGCAAGTGTTTTGAACTTATATGTCCGGTATTGCCCCTATTAGTGGGAATGACGGCTGGGTAGCAATGCGACAGGTATGTTAGTACTGCGAGATATTTCTATATGACTTGGAAGTGTCGATGAAGATCTGCTGGATGACAGGTGAACTATTAAGTGTATGATTTCCATTATGATTAGAGGTGTAGCTCCGAGATATGGGCGTGAAGAGTCTTTTCAAGTCTCCTATTTGGAGTGAAGTAAATTTCATGTTACAGTATGAGTTTAGACTCAGGAAGACTAAGTTATTGTGTAATGTGTATGACGGTGGAAGGTATACAAAAATGTTGATTGGAGGCAAAGCAGGTGGGTTATCTCATGCGGAATAATCTACGTAGGTGTGTTCCTTATAATGTTGAGTAGAGAGTTTCTTTTCTACTAACAGGGTGTATGTGTTGAGATTTGAATTTGACTCTAATTGAGAAAGTTGAGTTGATTGTCACGAGAATGAAGGTGATCTTAGTAGTGGAATTGAGGTATTTTAAGGTCTGTGTTACCTAAGCTTGTGAAGAATTTTTGTTGAACTAGCTGTAGTAATATGGCAATATTCTTGAGTTTGATGACATGCGTGGCCTGGTTGAATTAGAGGAATTTAGTTCTGATAGCTTGATTAGGAGAAAATGGATTTCCAAGTGTTCTTGATGGTTTCTACCATGGTTTAAAATAGACATTTTCTACAGGTAGGGGGAACGTGTTGTGTATTGTGAGTTCCATTATATTTCTTCATTATTGATGGGGTACGAAGGTTTTTGAGCGAGGTTCTGTTTAATATGGGGTTTCCTACTGGTACTTGGTTGGTTTAAGTGGTTATGGTGATCGAGAATGGTGTTACGAATATACGAGTTGTGTAGTATGTTATGCGATTATATCTAGGTTTATTGTTATGGCTTGACACAGTTTGTTCGGACTTATACAGTGTGTATATGTGAGATTCGAGTCTTGAAAAGAATTCTGGATGTTAGAAATTGGGCTACAAGGATTCGGGCTAAGGTTAAAGTGATTTATTATTCACTACAATGGGTTCAATGTGTTTCGGAATAATTGGTTCCAATTTTTTTTATGAATTATATGCCCTACCGGTATGAGGGTTCATTATGTGCTATGAAAAAAAAATATTTACGAAATTTATTGAGAAGAAGAATGAACGGAAATTGAAAACTGCAGTTAGCACAATGTGAAATATTTAAACTGGGCTGCAAGCCGCGGTGGAGGTTATGTAAGGACGAGGTCCTTGTAGTAAATATTTATGAGTTTAAATTTTTCCTTTGTAAAGTTTAATTCGTACGATAATATTAAAAGGGAGTCATGCCAGTTAGGTTGATTTGATAATTCTTGTATATTTTATGTTCATATTCAGCCATTTTCGTACTGTAAACATTGAGTTTTAGCTTATGAGATGAGTTCCCAGGTGGCGTTAAATGTGACTCATTAATCCGAGTAAGTAATAATGAGGTCTTCATGCCTCACATTCTGTTGTCAGTATTGTGAAAATTTGAAACGAGGTGGTTAATATGAGATTTATTGATAATGATGGAATTATTTATGAACAACTATTAAGTCCAGAAATGTGGTTATGATCATACAAATAATATGTTTCATGTCAAAATATCATTGTGATAATATCGGGCTTGTGATGCGGAAATTAGTGTTATTGATATACTTGTGGTACTTGTTGGGTTTTGGACATGCTGTTAGGAGTTGTTTTGGTGTTACTCTTATAGGTGGATAGGCCCAATTACAAGGGAGACTCTGCCGAAATATTTGAAAAATCTAGGAGTTAGTCAAATTTTGGGGAATTAATAAAGTTGAAATGTTGGAAGGATATCTAAGATCTATATGAAGTCGTTCAGTTCATTTGGTTGTGTATCGTGGGGTGTTGTCTCGGGTGTGGTGGTAGTTCTTGCATGTTATGAGAAGAAATGACTTATTATGGGTCCAGGAAAGGCTATCATCCAAGTTCAATGCGAGCAGAATCGACCTGAAGTGGGTGAATGTATTTAAATAGGATTATGGGCTTCATGTGAGTCAGATGTGTTCATTTCAGTATAGCGCTCCTCAAGGAGGGGTGTTGGAATATCATATGTCTTTCTGTGTTCGTCAATTCATGTAATATTGTGATTGTGACATGTGTGTTGTGAAACGGCTTGATAAATTCCTATTATGTTGGGAAAAGACCATATTAGTTGTGTGAGTTGAGCAGTCCATTCCTGAATCATTTCCTTATGTATCTTGTTCGCATTATGGCCTATTGGAGCATTTTTGCATCATGTGAGACTGTTGGTCATTGTCTGTAGTGATTGATTGTCTGAGCAGCTCGTACTAGGTGAGGCGAGACTATTGGTATCAGGGACCATTGCAGTGGGATTATGTGAAGTATATTACAGGGCAGTTACCCGTATTTGGGTAGTAATGAGGTGATGAATTTAGTCAAAAAGGATAGAATTAATGTTGGGTTAACTATGCAATTGGTTAGAAATTTCTGCACATCTCCTCCATTGTGGTTGTATCATCAGCATTATAACAGAATGTATAGGTATATCATCATATGCATTGGGAGCATCAGAGTCGTGGAATTTTAGTTATTAAGGTTCAAGGAGTATCATTGTGGTTAGATTGTGAATTATGCGATGCATGGTGCTAATCCAACAAAGGTATGCAGTCGTGTTCTGGTACCTCGTGTGGTAGTTGATACAGTGTTTATATACAAAGAACGGGTCTGGCAGAGAATTTCAAGTATTGGAATTGGGTTCTAAGTTTATTGTATGGATAAAAGAGGATATCTGCAGATTTGATCAAACTAATGTGTCCATATGAGTTGTGCTAGCACGGGCAGGTGCACGAGGTGTTAAACAGTGATTTCAGATAACTTAAGCGCAGTTCTGTAAACGTTCGAGGACGAATGTCTATTTAAATGGGGGAGAATGTAACGACCCGATGGGTCGTTTTAAGCTCTAGCGCATCGTTCAGCAGTTGGAAGTCACGAATAGCTTCATTTCAGTTATATTGACTTGTGCGTATGATTAGAGTTTAATTTCGGGAATTTCGGAGTCAAATTGGAAAGAAAATTTTCATTGCGGTAGCCTTAAGTTGAAGAAAAAGGCTAAGATTGGAATTTTGAGTAAACAACCTCAGAATCGAGATCTGAAAGTTCCAGCAGGTTCGTATGATGATTTCGGACTTGGGCGTATGTCCGGATTTAGTTTTGGATAACCCGTGAGCATTTCGGCGTATATTGTGGAAGTTGGTATTTTTGAAAAATTTCATAAATTCGGGTTGGAAGTCATTTTAGAATTATAGATGTCCGTTTGGGATTCTGAGTCTGGGAATAGCTCCGTATGGTGATTTTGGAGTTGGGAGCGTGATCGGAAGTGAATTCGGATGTCCGGAGGTCATTTTGAAGTCATTTGGCTTAATATAGAAATTTGAAGGTTTTTGAGAAAATTCGACCGGAAGTGGAAATTATGATATCGGGGTCGGAATGCGATTCCGAAAGTTGGTGAAAGTCCGTAATGTTGAATGTGACTTGTGTGCAAAATCTGAAGTCATTCCAGAATGTTTTTGGTAAGGTTTGAGACACTTAGTCTCTTTTAAGAAAACTTAAGTTGGAAAAGTCAATTGGATATTGACTTATGTGTTAGAGGGCTCGAAATGCGAATTTTATGGTTCAGATAGCTTCGTTAGGTGATTTGGGACTTAGGAGCATGTCCGGAATATTTTTGTGATGACCGGTGTAGAATTAAGCTTGAATTGGCAAAGTTCGTATTTTGGCGAATTCCGGTTGATTGGTGAGATTTTGATCTGAGGGTCGGAATGGAATTCTGAGAGTTTCTGTAGCTTCGTTATGTCATTTTGGACTTTTCTGCAAAATTTGAGGTCATTCGGACTAGTTTTGACGTGTTTCGGCATTAGAGGTGAATGTTAGAAGTTTCAAAGTTCATAGGCTTAGATCTGAGGTGAATTTAGTATTTCTGCGTTGTTTTTGGTGATTCGAAGAAATAATTAAGTTTGTGTCATATTATGGGACTTGTTAGTATACTTCGTTGGTATCCCATGAGGCTCGGATAAGTTTTGGAATAGTTTTTGGAAGATTTTGGCATTTTGACCATAAGCATGTAATGATCTAAAGGTTCATTTTTAGTTCTAGAGATCCAAATTTGATTTCGAGACTTCCGGAATTTTGATAATGAATTATAGGACTGATCTGGAAATTTTGGTTTAATTTCATCAAGTCGCGATTGGGTTTTTGATGCGAAATGTGAGTTAATTGTTTAACGAGTGAAATGAGTATCGTACTTGGCAAATGAGCTCCGAATTGTGTTTCGATTGAATACGCATAAGACTCCCCCCCTAATTTAAAATAGAATTTCAATGGAAAAAGTTAGGGATTTTACCTGTAGGGAAAGGGGTATGAAGATAAGCTTGAATTTCCCTGGCCTGGATAGCTTTGAGGAAAAAGAATTTTGCAGAAGATGAGTTTTCTCTCTCAAGACCCTCTCTTCCTCTCTCTTAATTTGATCAGAATGTCATTAAAATGAGGGGGGTTGATGTGTTTTATTAAAAAGGGGGTTGGGTCTTAAAATTGGAAAAAATAGATGCCCGACAAGATCTACGGTCGCATTCTGCGATCGCAGAACTGAAATGCGGTCCGCATAGTGGACCGCAGAAATGCCCTCAAAACTCTGAAGGTCTGCTCCGGTCCGCATTCCTGTTATGCGGTCCGCATTCCTATTATGCGGTCGCATTTTGCACCACAGAATTGACCTCCACAAATCCTTGAGGATTTTATGCGAGGATTATGCGGTCCGCATATTGATTATGCGGACGCATAATGGACCGCACTTTCAACATCAATTTTGATCAATCTACTGATTCACTATGCGGTAGGAATGCGGTCCGTATAGCTGATCTACGACCGCATTCTGGACCAAGATCAGTACCAACCATATAGTGCAGATTGTAGGAACAAAAGACCAGGGCGAAATCCCGTTTGAAATGATCGAGGACAAAATTCCCAAGGGCTCATGAGTAAAAGTGGCTTCGATAAACATGTCGAGCCTAAAAAAGCGCCATGGTTATCGAAATACAACTTCGGCATCGATGCTTCAGGTATCGTGTTAGCCATTGGACGAATCAAGGATACTAGGTGGCCCAGACCCCTATAAATCGATCCAGCCCAAAGGAATCCAAATCGAATATGCAAGTACCATGGAACCCATACTCACAAAATCGAAGAATGCAGGCACTTAAGGGAGAAGGTAGCTTGTTTATTCAACGAGGGTCACCTTCGAGAGTTCTTGAGTGACCGATCTAAAAATCACTTCAAAGACAAGGACACAAATAGGAAAACCAAATAGGAAGAACCGCATCACGTGATTCATATGATCGTTGGTGGGGTCGATGTTCCTCAAGGCCCGATGTTCAAACGCACCAAAGTGACAATGACAAGGGAGAAACGTACTCGGGATTACTTGCTAGAGGATAACTTATCTTTCAACGATGAGGATACAGAAGGAATTGAACATCCTCACAATGACGCACTGGTAATATCTATACTTATGAATAAAATTCAAGTTAAAAGTGTATTAGTTGATCCAGGTAATTCGGCAAATACTATAGCTAGGCAAATATTATTCGATCGAGGGTCGTAGAGCATCTCGGCCTCCAGAATCAAATCATGAATGTGGCTCAAGTACTCAACGGTTTCAACATGGCAAGTGAAACCACCAAAGGGGAAATAGATGTATGAGATACAACATGCTGCTCGGAAGACCTTGGATTCATAATATGAGGGCAGTACCTGCAACACTTCATCAAATCTTGAAATTCCCAACATCGGAAGGAACCAAAATGGTGTACAATGAATAACCTGAAGCCAAAGAAATGTTTGCAATTGATGAAGTAATATCGGTATCGGCACTATCATCAATGAAGGGACCACAGTAAAAGAAAAAGCAGGAAGTCAAATAGCAACCACAATTTCCGACCTCGACCAGATCGGAGCAATAGGAAAATTTAGAGGATGATAATTATGTGATCCCTCAAACCTTCGTAATCCCCAATGATTCCAATGCCATGAAGTTAATGGTTGAAGAGATGGAGCAAGTCATACTGATCGAGCATCTGCCTGATCTAAAGGTATACCTGGGCACGAGGTTAACCCCCGAGATAAGGGAAAAACTCATTAAATTACTTATTAAAAATATGAAATGTTTTTCTTGGTCAAACCTTGACATGGAAGGGATCCTACCGGAGATTACCACTTATAGATTGAGCCTGGACCCAAAGTTTAGGCTGGTAAAGCAAAAAAGAAGGTGTCACGCCCCGATCCTGGGCCTGGACGTAACACGACACTTGGTGCCTGACTACATGTGACCGAGCGAACCAACTGGCTGGCTGAATCAACATGTGGTATCATAACATACTTAATGCAGAAGATAAACTAACACATGCCGATATACTGAAAGTATGGATGGTATAAATCAAAGTGCACAAATACTAATACAATTCTGAAACATATTTGTAACCAACATAGCTTAATATGAAAAGCCTGCGACTCTATCTAACTGTTACTCTAGTCTATGAAGCCTCTAATAAAGTACTAAAAATACTGACTGCCTGTAAATACTGAAAGACCGTAAAGTAATGATAATGCCCCGAAAGAACTGGGATCACCAAAAAACTGGTACGAGAACCCTAGCGCTCTGAATCATTAACCTGTAAATCATTACCTGCATCATGAGATGCAGTCCCTAGGCAAAAGGGACGCCAGTACATTTGAATTGCACTGGTATGTAAAGCAACTAAAAGAAAGAATTATAAATGCTGAAACTGAAACTAAGCTGATAACTGAGAATCGATAATTGGTACTGAAATGATACTATTGAAACAGAAACTGAAATGATAATTGATAGCTGATAACTGATAACTGAATTGATAACTGATAATTTAAATGATAACTGATAACTGGTAACTGAAATGATAACTAATAACTGAACTGAACAAAGGAAGTAAGGATATGAATACTCCCTCTTCTGAATGATGAACAACTTGTTTATCTGAATAAGCTACGACCTCGGGCCCAATATATATGTGCACAGGCCCAAAAATGCATAAAGAATAAATTACGGCCTCAGGCCCAAATATTCATAAAGCATAAACTACGGCCTCAGACTCAAGTATACATAAAACATATAAGCTACAGCCTCAGGCCCAAATACAGGTGTTCAACATTCAGGAACTGAGAATCAAACAGTAATACATGATAGTAAAATACTGAATCACATTGAGTCACATGATAATGGAATACTGAATCACAATGAGTTACATAATACTGGAATACTGAATATGACTAGACTGAGACATGTATTCTTGAACTGATTATGAACACTGACACTTCAACTATTTATGGCATAATGAGTAATCTATACTAAGACTCGGGGCCATCAAACCCAAGTCTATATTGATTACGCACTGAGATCACCACGTTCAGAATGAAAGTGGTGAACGAGTTATGAAGCTAGAGAATAGAAGTTCTACAAATATTCAAGGAACTAGGCTTAACTATATTTTTGAGGCAATTGCTAACGTCGTAAAAGAAACGTAGTGTAGGGAGAATCATTAAAATTTCCATACATAGAGAGTTAGCCTCATATACTTTAACTTCATGCTCTTGAGCGTAATACGACATTTGCCAACCCTTTCAACTTTAATCTATATCAATACAAGTCAAAGGGATTCCATATTAGCTATAATTCTCTTGTTTTAGTCACTTAAACATTTTCTAAAACACTTGATGACATAAAGCTTCATAGTCCTTATTAATGGTGTCTCTTCCCCCAATAACCCATTCTCTTGTTCCTAGATAAATTCTAAAGTCTCAAACGGTTATAATCAATATTATTATTTATCACCCATAAGGTAAACAACACCCTTAACCAATAATCAACAATCAAAACCCCAAACCTATAATCGTTCATGTTTTTCTATCATACCCATCAACTCATATCTCATGAACTAGGGTTTATAATCATTAAACCAATGCTAGAATCAATTAGAGGGTGAAGACATTACCTTTTTGAAGTTCAAACCCGTTGAATTGGAGTTCTAGGTTCCTTCTCTCAACAATGATGTCCCAATAGAATATCTAATGACATGGAGGATTTACCCATGTTAATAAGATTATAGGAAATTGAAATTAACTTAGAATTACCATTAGAACTTATCTTGGGTGGTGGAGGGACCCTTAAGGAGTTAGGCTTTTTAGAGTTCCCCTTTCTAGAGCAAGTTTTTATGTTTTGGGGCTATGCGGGACGAAGTATGGATTTAAATTGACATCCATGAGTGTCCCCGTGCACCCATTGGCCTGATCGTGCTACTGACCACATAAAATTGTAGTAACACTGCCTCAAAAGAAGTGCGGCCTACAAAATGTGCATAAAACGTGCATAACTTTTTGCACTTAGACCCTTTCCTGCTACATAATATATCGTTGGAAAGCTATTTCAAAGGCCTACAACTTTCATGCTTTGATTTTTCCCATATTACTTACACATGTTCTTTAGACCCTTCTGGAAGATAGACCTTCTGCAAACTTAGTCGATTCTGTCAAATCTTATGCACCTCACTCTCTGTCTTCATTCCAAAACAACTATTTTTACCCACACTCATCCCGATAGGAATTCATATGTATAAATTATCAAATTAATACCCATTTAATATGTCCACACCTAGTCCAAATGTACGGGATGTTATATTATCTCCCCCATGGAATAATTCGTCCTCGAATGATTATCCTGACTGTAATTTCTACTAGCTCCGAACCTTAAATGGGTCTGGTGGAAACATTAACTTCCATTAAAACTTTCATACTAAACATAATGAATACATGATTACTAAACTGTTGAGATACAGAACTGAATGACTACTGCATTGACTGAATATTGGTCTTCCATGGATATGTGAATATTGAACTAAAATGGATATCTGAATATTGAACTGGCATGAATAACTGTGTATTGAAATAACATCAATATCTGAGTAATAAATTGGCATGGATATCTAAGTATTGGACTGACATAAGTAGCTGAGTATTGAATTGGTATGAGTATCTAAGTACTGGAAACTTGAATATTATAACATGACATGTGAAATACTGGCTGTACCACCACTAATTTTGGTTGCAACTACAACTCATAAACTAATTGACCAATCCTTCACAAGATTCTATATGGCCCAATATAGCAGGGACTATGCTTTCCCTTCTTCCCAAATCTCATAATGCCTTGCATAAGCGAAACTTTCAGAAACACCCAATCATCAATTTGAAAGTCTAGTTCTCTATGTCGCGCGCTCGAATAGGACTTTTGTCAGCTCTGAGCCGTCTTCAAATGCTCTTGAATCAACTTAGCTTTCTTTATAGTCAAATAGACCAAATCTGGTCCCAACAACTCCTTTCACCAACTTTGGACCAACAAATTGGCGATCTACACCTTCGCCCATACAGAGTCTCGCACGTGACATCTTGATACTAGAATGGTTGGTGTTATTATTAGAAAACTCAATGAGAGGTATGTTATCATCCCAATTACTTTTAACATCAAGGACATATCCTCAATTGTTTTAATAATGCACTCTGCCTGGCCATCTTTCTGAGGATTAAAAGCTTGTGCCTAACCATTTCTGAAAGAACTTCTAAAAGTTAGTTGTAAACTTAGCACCACAATTCGAAATGACGGACCACGGATTCCCATACAATCCAACGATTTCCTGAATGTATAACTTCGTATAATCTTCTATTGAATCTATAGTCTTTACTGGCAAGAATGTGCTGACTTGTTAAGTCGATTTACAATTATCCAATCAAATTATGCTTTTAAAATGAGCAAGATAATCCTGTTATAAATTTTGTATTTACCATATCGACTCAAAATATGTGTATTATGTGATAAAACACTAGGCTTTCTACTGCTCGACTTTCACTTGCTGACTATTCGAACAATTGGCCACAAAGCCTGCGATGTTCTTTTTCATGTCGTTCAACCAATAAATCTCCTTGGTCATGATGCATATTTGGGGAACCTGGATGAAAAGAATACCTAAAATTTTGGCTTCTAACATGATCTTCCCTCTTTAAGTCCATCTATGTATGGAACACACAATCTATCTTGGTACCTCAAAGTACCATCATCTCCCCCTTATTCAAAAGCCATCATTTTATACTTGTGAATCTTCTCTTCAACTGCAACATGTAGGGATCATCAAATTGTTTCTCCTTATGTTTGTCTACTAATGAGGAACAATTCCTGTTCTAGACAACAACTCCGTCATATTCGGAGTCCGAACTTGAACTCCTATCTTGGCTGGTGAACTTCTTTCACCAGAGTTGTCTCATCTCCCTCAATCATGAGTTAAACTTCTCACACTTTATCTGCTTAAGCACTTCCTGGAAACACTTATAGCATTGTTGTGACCTAAGTCTTTGACCAGTACTCCCAAGACTAGAGTTTCGTGTAATGGCACTACCCTCGTGACACATAAATAGGCATGATGTTATAGCTTTTCTGTGATCACTTTATCATCAATAACTAAACTCAGTGATTATCCTACTCACTTTGTGTTTCTTACACATGCTATACATAACATGTGGTAACTACACAATTTTCTCTCATTACCGAACTAATTTTATTTTTCATATCCCATGCTAACTATTCGAGTTTCAAATCTCCATCTGGACTTACTGAAAATTTTTACATCACCTCTTAGTCCAAAGGTCTTATACTTGTGATCATTCTCTTTTTGTTGGGATCCAAATAACTTTTCTTATTTCCTGCAATTCTTTGCACTCTACGTTAATAACGACTCATCTTCCAACTTACTTCTGAGAAATCTTTCCTACTAAGGAAAACTAATTTACTCACATAAATGAAAAGCTAATGTACTCACAACTATCACACACAATCTTAATGGTTTAACTTTGCTCATACTGTCAGTCTTGGGGAGATCCATTTTTGATAATTCTTAAAGGTTATTCTTATGTATAGCTCTCTTATTGCCTAGCTGATTCCCCCCCCCCCCACTATCACTGTACTTCAGGTTTAACTTAAACTATTTGGGTTCTAACATACGTTCGGTATTTCAAACTGTCATCCACTCACTAGAGTTAACCTGGCTAAGTGAATCAAATTATACCTCAACTAGCTCTGCTAAAAGTGCTAATTCACTGTATATACTCTAAACTTACTTATTATTCTTTTACTAACCACCTGCTAGCATCGTATTCTCTTCTCCTGCCTTGAATAACCAAAGTGAAGCATAAGGTTATGCCGCACCACCTTTTTCCTTTCCTCGTGGATAGAATCGGGTTTATGACATTTTTGGTTGGGACAACTCTTTCTTTTTGAGAAAGGAGTGTTTGCTTTTTTGAAGAGTCGTCACATAACGATTTTAGGATGCATTAAGGCACCTATATAGTTCATTTCTAACTATGTTTGATAACCAGAGGTAGGGTAAGGGCTTGAAATTATCCTAAGGCGAAGGTGTTAGGCACCCCTCAGGATCCACTAGTGTGGTTCCCGGCCAGAAAGTTTTTGTAAATTTATACAATTAGCAAGTAAGCAAGTATGGCCCAAATAGTAGGGGATTTAAGTTTAAACACACAAATGTTTGAAAGAAAGCGAGATTTTTGTAAAGGATTACAATCTAAGCATATTTGTGAATGTAAAGAGGGGTGTCCTAGGTTTATTTGTAATATGGATCACATCAGTACGATGCCCGACAACCACTCCTTAGCAAAGGGGATATGCATGGCATTAGCGCACCGGTCATCATATCCATATCTACCCTTTCCCGCCCTGTGAAGGTAATTAAAGCGAAGGTTAGTCTCAACCCCTATCGCATGCTGTTACTCGTCCCTTCATATCACTCCCGAAGAAATTTCGGACTCATATCTTATAAGAAGGAGGTTCTAGGTAGACACTCAGGTTTAAAGGCAAAATACTAAGGCGACATACAATAACAAGTAGGACTTTAATTAAGGGGGAGCATGGAAGACAAACGAAAGGATCAAATATACCTCCACATATAATACACATAAACATTATGACTCATACACAATTAAAGTCTGAATTTAAATCCTATGCATGGTATCTAAGTGATGACAACAAAACTAGATTTATCACATGACTCAGAAAAGAAGTCCAAATCAGGCTTGCCTACTGATTTTAACAGTTGATAATTAGACACTAATCATAGAGATGATTCTGGTTTTATTTAAATTTGATTACCTAAGGCTTGCCTAAGCGTAAAATAATGTGCAACCGTTATTCAGAATTATTAAAACAATGGAAATTATTTTACTCTAAGAGCATGTTGTTCTAGTTGATACGAATGCAGAGATTATTACCAGTTATTTTAAACAGGATAATCAAGTGTGAAGCTGTTTTTACCTCTTTTATAACCAGCAGTTTACACTAAGTGTGAATGCATGTGTGGATAAAATCCTAATACATGATATCTAAGATGCACATGCAAATGGCAAGATTGTAAAATAAACAAAATCCCTAAGGCATGATTTCTATATACGCACAAGAGTTGCTGAATTATTGAAATGTGACTTCTGGAAGTAACAACTTTTATGCCAATGTTTTTATTGTCCTAGGAGCAGGATTTCTAAGTGATAGACATAAATCATGGATTCACCCACTTCAAGATACAATGAAGATGAAATGCATGGTTGCAAGCACCCCATACTGCAAGGACAAGTAAATTATCGAAGCATTAATAATAACCTTAAAAAAGGGAGCCAGACTCTAGAGAGGTCATGTCGATACCAGCCACAGAAAGATAGTTAACTCTAACCATAATGCAAAAATCAAATGTTTCCATAATGTGAACTATACGGTTGCATTGATAAATGACAGATGAACAACTACTTTTATGATTGCTCTTAACCACCTCAAAAAGGAACAGTCAATGTTATTTGATCTCAATAGCTGGTTAAAAAACTAAAACTTAAGGTGAACCGAGAGATCGTGACGGGTCATGAATCAAACTGCTCTACAAAATTCTGAAGTAACAGCAATGTATTGGTTACCTTATCCTCAACCTAGACATGCCAACATGATTTTTTTGTCCTCTGTTAAAGTTAGAGGTTGAGAGAAAGCTATAGTACGTCTAGGAGAAGAGGGGGGAGAATGTGAGGCTAAGGGATACAACAACTTGATGTTTCAACAAAACAAAAAAATATAACGACATGTACTGTGGTAGCTAATTAAAAAGAGACAAATCATGCATCTGTATATGGACATATTTTTAATGCATATTAAAATATGTACTTATAATGAATATACATAAAAATGCACAAAGTGGAGGAGCGTAGGGGGACTCATTCTAGAAAATAAATAAATAGACAAGGATGTCAACATCTAATTGCACTTATGGCCTTAATCGATGAAACTAATAAAAAGACAGCTCTGCTAACATATCTAGCAGACTGATTTTTCCCATCTAGCTGAAATATCTCCATCTTTCATGATATAAGCCGATAGAATTTTCACTTAAACTAAGAAAAAAATTACAGAAGAATTCTGAAGCCTACTTGTATCTGCAGACTGTAGTAGTTTCACTATATGAATACTAAAAACATATGAATCATTATTAATAGCTACTGACGAAATGGACTACCAACAATTTGCAGAGAGTATGTTGGCAAACTAATAATATTTGCAATGTTAAGTGGTAGAATGGGAGTGTTCATAATATCCCTTTAAGTATCAAACGTATAACTTAATTGTCTCATCGAGTAGTAGTCTATATATAGTACGAATTAAGTGCCTAAACTCTAGAAGAGATTGCCCACAGTGAGGAGATTACTTCAGGACAGAACTTCTACTTGTTCCTGTGATTATAACCTGGTGTCTAGATATATAGAAATAACACCTAGAGAAACTCTATCCGTTGTTATTCCGTTTATTTTTTTGTGTTATTCTTATTAAAGCTACTGTGAAGAACTTGCGTAGGAACGGAAGGGAAGAGAAGAGAAGATAAAACAATCAGAAAGATCATGACATGTGAAGAGAAAAAAAATATGGTGTTAGAGTCGGCTTGCGTGCAACTCAACTAATCTACAAATATCTTTTTCCTCTCACGAGTTAGGTACCATGTACCCTTCAAGTTTTAGGGAGATGGGAGGAATTCACATGACATGCTTCTGCCGAGATTCAGACCTTTGTTTCAATGTTTTAACTCCATTTCTTCTAACTCTAGTCCACCGCTTCCAAAAAATCTATGTCTCTCTTAGTGACCTTCAAAATCTAGTACCACAAAACAGGTATAGGTTAGAACACATAAAATGTGCTAACACAAATAAAAGACCTTGGGAACCAAGTCATCACAAAGAGAAACTCAAATCTTAACAACTACTAACTAGAACAATCCGAGCTTGACAGTGAAATGAATACAAGGAAGACAACATCTTATACAGCTCATCAATAGGTAAAATTCATTCACATTTACTATATAACCTCCAAAGTCTTACAGCAAATCAAATGAACTATACCTAATTACGTCATCTAGTAGGGCTTCTGATAATGTACAGACAAATAAGGCACTAAAATATGCAATCTACAAAACATAACCTTTTATCTATGTACAAAATTAGAATTGGGGTAACACGCTGGATATGAAGATACACCATGTTTACACGAGAATGGTAATTCAGCAGCTTAAATGACTGAGGAAAGTATTGAGTAGAGATAAACAAGCTTACTTAGTGCACAATCATCACCAGGGAGTTTGCAATCAGGACAACAACCATCAAAAGCCATCCTACATATTCCACAAGTTTCATCCTGAGCGTCCCATGTCCACGAAGCAACTGCATGCCATCTGCAATACACAAGTAACAAGTAAGCACACCATGTTTTCTTAAGTATGAAAATTATTACATTCCATGAAGAGGAGATACTCTATTCACGAACCCAAGAAAATGCCCAACAAAACAGGTTAAGGGAAATTTCATGTTAGTATTCAGTCCTGAGCACCAATCAATATCAATATACTATATCAAAACGACTCCAATTGTGTACTCTTGTAGAGTATATAACAAGAAAGGCAAAGGTGATTTATATTTTTTGGAAATGTGATTTTGTAAATAAGCAAGAAATTAAAGTTGCTATATGAAGTGATCGATAACAAGTTCTATTTGGCTAAATTTGTATCTGTATTTTCAGATGTTTAAATTCTATTTTCCTGTCTTCATAACTTCATTCATCACTAAAGTTAAAATTGTAAAGCTCTTTACCTTCCAAGCAGACTGTATAGGGGAAGAGAAATGGAAATTGAACTCGAGCTATGTTGTAATAATCTCATATAGTCTACACTCTACACTAGCAAACTCGACTAGTCTACTTCCCATTTTGATGATTCTTCAGATTCTTATGATTTCTATTCTAAATTATAAGAATTCAAATTCAATTGATTATACAAGAATTTACACTGTGATGTACTTATCAAACTAACTTTCAACCTCACTTTGACATTTCTTCCACAATCACAAAATACAGATTTAAGTTATATACAGTTACAACAAAGTTATGTACAGTCCATGTGCCAAAGCATATAATCTAATTGCAATATAAAGAGTGATGACCCGGCCCATCATCACGTGAGTTACCACCCTATTTCCCCCATATCATGTAGCTCTAGGTTTCAATATCAGTATTTGAGTTGATCGGATAGAATTGAATTGGTTTTAGTTGGAAATGAGGCACTTAGCATATTAGAAGGAAGCTTGTTTTGGAAAAGTCAACTGGAAGTTGAATATATAGTTAGAGGGCTCGGATGTGAATTCCGGTAATTTGGTCAGCTTCGGGGGATGATTTGTGACTTAGGAGTGCGATCATAATTGATTTTGGAGGTTCGATGTAGAATTAGGCTTGAATTGGCGAAGATTGAATTTTGGCGAATTCCGGTTGATAGGTGAGATTTTTATCCAAGGGTCAGAATAGAATTTTGAGAGTTGAAATAGCTTCGTTAGGTGTTTTTGGGTATGTCTGCAAATTTTCACGTCATTCGGACGTCGTTTGGTCGGGTTTTTGATCGAATGTGCAATTCGGAAGTTTTTAAGAAACTTAGGCTTTGATTTGAGGATAATTGAGGATTTTGATGTTAAGGATAGTGTTTTGATGGTTCGAGGAAGTTTGAATAAGGTAGTAAATCATGTCTGTACTTTTGGTTGAGGTCCCGGGGGCTTCGGTGTGATTTCGCGTGGTTAAACGGGAAGTTTGAAGCATTGTTGCAGGTCTGATCTTTCTGTCTTCTCGTATTTCCGCATCTGCGGAAAAGGAGCCACAGAAGCATTTCCGCAGATGCGGTCGGGAGGTCGCAGAAGTGGGCAGGCATGGCCCAGAGTATTTCCGCATAAGCGGACAGAGGGTCGCTTCAGCGGGTCCGCATAAGCAGATATTTAGTCGCATAAGCGAAGCCTGGCATCTTAAGTGAAAACCGCATAAGAGGTCAATTGGCCGCAGAAGCTGTCCCGCATAGGGGGTAGCGGGACTGCAGAAGCGAAACCTGATAGGGGTTTTAGTGAACAGTGTTTCATGATTTTTTATGAAAGAGAAGAGAACATTTTGGACTTCAGACTTAGGCGATTCTTGGTCATTTTTGAAGAGAATTCGAAGGGGTTTCATCAGGTATGAATTATTAGACTCGGAATATGTTATTATGGTGTAAAAACATGGTTAATCACTGAAATTCGAGGAATTAGAGGGTAAAAATAGAGGTTAGGGCTTGGTACTTAAAGGAGTTAAAAATTGGGTTTTGAAAGGGCAATTAAACTCCAATTTTAGTAAATTTGATATGTATAGACTCGTGGCGAGACGAGGAATCCGGTGACGTAAATTTTGTAATTTTTTGAGAAGTGGGCCCAGGGCTCGGGTTTTGCCAACTTCGTGATTTTTGGCTTTTTTCTAATCTTTTCGATTGGGTTATTTTACTTTAGCCTATTGTAATGTATTCGTTGTGGTTTAGAGCAGATTCGACGCGCGAGGAGGTGGATTCGAGAGGAAAAGGCATAGCGAACTAATCTTGTGGCCGGCTTGAGGTGAGTAATAGATGTAGATAATGACCTCAGGGTTTGAAACCCTGGTTTTTCATAATGTGACGCTATATTGAGGCGAGACACGCACTTCATGATGAGTGCGGGGTCGGTTGTGATTGGGGTATGTGTCTTAGTCCTCCCCGAGTGGTGTCCAAGTTGTGCTTTGGACTATAGACTAATTAGTAAATATCCTACTTTGATTGTTATGAGTATATTTGGGCTGCGTGCCGATTATTTGGATCCCTTAGGGATTATTGTCACTGTTTCCATGATGCTTAGCATGTTTTCATGATATTAGTCATGAGTTAAACACTGCCTCAAAATTATTAGTAAATTTCTAAAGTTTTAAACACTTAATCTATAATTCCTAATAATTGGAACTGAAAATGATAAACTTGACTGTGCATGTTCGGCTTATATGCATATATCTGGACTGAGTGTGGATCGGGCTGCACACCGCAGCGAGTGCTACGATGATATTGCGCTTGGGCTGTAGGAGCCCCTCGGATTCTGAACCCCCACAGTGAGCGCGGGTACCCAAATGGATCGGGATGTACGCTGCAACGGTCATGTGCATTGCATTGCATTCATGTTTTGATATTTATCTGATCTAGTTGTTTCTGTTTTGTTGCTATTTCATTATTAACTATGCTAAATTGTTAGAGTTAGCTTTACATTGTGGTATTTTCGGGATTTCATACTTTCAGTCATTATATATGTCTATTACCACTGAGTTGGAAGTACTCACTTTACTCCCTACACCATGTGTGCAGATTCAGGTGTCTCGGGAGCATAGTTAAGCTATTTGCTGCTACAGAGCTTCTCAGGAGTTGTCGAGGTAGCTGCCTGACGTTCGCAGGACCCGACTCCTCCCCTATCCCTTTATGATTTCCGCATGTGTGAACATTAGTATTACTGAGGATCTATTATTTTGTTATCTTAGAGGCTCCAGACTCGTGACCCCAGGTATTTGGGAGTTTTGTTGGCAGTTGTTATGATTTCCGTACTATTTATGTCTATTATCACTTGTTAGAACTATATTATTTGATAATTTAATGCTATAAATTGGAAATGGGTTGTGTGGTTGAGTTGTGAGCGTTATATTTTCGGGCTTGCCTAGCAATTGTGTTGGGCGCCATCACGACCGGGATTGGGGTCATGACATAAAGCTACCCTCAATTTACTTAAGAAAATCAGGATATGCACCTACACACCTGATAAAAAATGTGAACTATTGGACAGAATATAACCTAAAGTATATTTTTAGAGCAAAAAAACAAAAGGACTAGTAAAAATTCTTCTTTGTAATCTCTAAGCAGTTCAATGGCTACA
This sequence comes from Nicotiana glauca, assembly GCA_026770625.1. NCBI lineage: Eukaryota > Viridiplantae > Streptophyta > Magnoliopsida > Solanales > Solanaceae > Nicotiana > Nicotiana glauca. The sequence continues at coordinate 112,551 of MU679820.1, read as the reverse complement.
CATTCTCCAAAGGATTCCGAAATTAATAATATTAAAATCCCAAGATCACAAGATAAGCCACATTTAATCACTAATTACATATTTAGACAGAAAATGTATTTTCATATTAGAAATGATTCAGTAACAGTTGCTATAATTCAGTGCACTTTATTATATGCTCCTATGAAAGCAATATCTATTCCACCGTCTTCATTTTAACATTACCAATCAGTGAAATAATCACAAAAGGATATGCAAAATCTTGACTTTCATTGGCTCGCTCTCTAAATTTCAAGACCGCAAAAAAAGTGAGTCCACAAAAAGGGAATTCGTAAATTAAAATAGAGAACACTCTTGACTGTAAACTAATAAAAAATAATGTTTTAGAAGAGAAATTAACCTTTTTCGAAGATAATATTGATGCATTAATCTACGATTTTTTCGTGAATTTTGAACTGAAATGTTGTCTTTTTACGGGTTTATACGAACTTTTTGAAAATGGCCGAAAAATTATTGAAAAATATGTCTTCGGCCTAACTTGGAAGTAACAATTTGCATCTATACCCGCATTCTGTGTCACGTTTTAACGTAAAAATAGCACGGTATAGCCAGTTTTCGGATAGGTCATTCAAGAATAGCCAGCATTTACCAAGTCAATGAAAAATAGCCACTATTTTGCTGCAACCGAGACCAGTCCAGTATAATATACTAGAGTTCAATGCACATGTGTATCAACTCCATCATATTATGCTGGGTACTTTGCTGGATCCAGTATAATATACTGGAGAATGGAGCACCAGTGCTCCAAACTCCAGTATATTATGCTGGATCGGTATATTTGCGGGAAATCCAATATAATATGATGGAGAGTGGAGCACCAGTGCTCCAAACTCCAGTATATTATGTTAGAGTTCTAGTGTACTAATGCTGGAACTCCATCATATTATGTTGGAGTTTCAGCGTACTTATCCTGGATCTCCGGTATAATGTGTTGGAGTTCAAGTATACTTATGCTGGAGTTCCATCATAAGTATACTGACGTATTTTCTGGGTTTTGAACAGTGTTTTCACTCAGATTTATCTTTACATGAAAAGTGGCTAAATTTTGATTACTTTTGAAAATGGGCTATTTTTGAACGATCAGTTGTAAATCTGGTTATTTTTAAATTTCACCCCGTTTTAACTTGTACTCATTTTGAAACAAAAAAAAATTGCAAGCGTACCAACTTTTTCACATAACTTCAGCATAAGGGCTAAAGTAGCAAAGGCAATCAGGCAAACTTCAGCATTCTAGTAGACGAGCCTGAAGTAGCAAAAGTTGCTGAACCATGTGTGTTGAAGTTTATGTTTGTAACTGCTTAACTTAAGCGTGTTTTAGCTGAAGTTTTTCATGTAAACTTAGTGTTGGCTGAAGTTTTTATTTATAATTGCTGAACTTAAACATTCTAGTAGCTGAAGTTTTATTCTCTATTTGCTGAAACTTTTTATTTGTAATGGCTGAACTTCATCATTATTAGCTGAAGTTTTTCACGTAAACTTAGTGTTGGCTGAAGTTTTGGTTTGTAATTGCTGAACTTAAATATTCTAGTAGCTGAAATTTTGTTCTCTATTTGCTGAACTTCAGCATGTTTTAGCTGAAGTTTTG
>MU679820.1:44652-97946 GCA_026770625.1 Nicotiana glauca | reverse complement strand
TAGCCTATTCAATATTCTATTTTTTTATACCACTAACTCATAATTATTTCCCAATTATTCTCTTGTTCCCCTAATTATCAACCTATTTAGATATAACTAACACTTACTGTCTATTTAAATACCAAGTGTATCATTGTACGGAAATTGACCAAAATACCTGATTGTATAGCCTCTTCTTCCACCAAAATTCCAGTAACAAGCTTTCAAGATAGAGTAGATAATTTGTGCCGTCACTGTTGACCCCGTTTTCTTCACTCAATTTTGGTATTTCTCATAAGACAAGGAATCAGATTTTTTTTCCTATTTAACTTTGTAAGCCCTAAACGTGTTGTGCATATAGGTGAGTTTTGAGCCCACTATTTTATTTATATAATATAGTACTTTATATATTTACACATAATAAAGCCCAATTATCGACTTACGCCAATTCAAGCATAATTCTACCACGGACCTCCAAATTACATTCCGTATACGCTTCTAAGTCCAAAATTGCCCAACAAAGTTAACCGAATCATAAAAGTTCAAATCTGAATTCGTCTACTCATAAGTCAACTTTATCTTGATTTTTCTAACTTAGCTTTCTAACTAAGAGACTAAGTGTTCATTTCACTCCAAAATTACTTCAAACCCAAACCTGCCAACTCGATACCACTCAACGCAGTTGAACAACACACAAATAAGAAGAAATAGGGAAAACGGGGCTATAACTCTCAGAACGACTGGTCGGGTTGTTACAACTTCCCCCTCTTAAATAAACGTTCATCCTCGAACGAGTCTAAAAATAAAACATACCTGAAACCACAGCATCTGAAGCAATAGCGTCTGGCCTGGCTTGAAGTGCATAGAAACGGGCCTGACCACCCACTGATCTGCCTCCCTCGCTTGGGCGACCTATAGCCGACTGGACTCCACCCCTAGGTGGCTGATCTCCACCCCTACCCAGTTAGGCAGGTGGTGGAGGAACTGGTGCTGGTGCCGGCGGCCGAGCACCCTGCTGTGGAGTCCTACCCGACAGCCTTGGGAAATATCTCGCAATGTGACCAAAATCCCCGCATTCGAAACAACCCCTCCTCTGACGAAATTGTTGATCCCGATGCCCAAAAGAATTACCCGATGATACCTGAGCGGGTGGGGCATAATGAGAACCTTGCAGTGGCAATGCACTTAATGATGAGTGACTCTGCTGAAACTGACCTTGCTGAAGCTGACCTCCCTGAGGAGAACGACTGAAACCACCCTGACCACGAGGCCTCTTAGCCTCCCTCTCAACTTTCTCCTGACCTCGAACCATCTCAATTTGTCGAGCAATATCTACAACCTCATCAAAAGTAGAACCAGATACTCTCTCCCTGGTCATAAGCAGTCGAAGCTGAAACCCGAGGCCATCTACAAACCTCCTAATCCTCTCTCGGTCTATGGGAACTAACCAGACCGCATGACGAGCCAACTCGGAGAACCGCATCTTGTACTGTGTAATAGACAACTCACCTTGACGAAGCTGCTCAAACTGCCTGCGCAGCTCCTCTCTGCTGGACTCCGGTACAAACTTCTCCAGAAAGAGAACTGTGAATTTCTACCAAGAAATAAGCAATGCGCCAACCAGCCTACGCCTCTCGTAAGCCTCCCACCAATTAAGTGCAGCCCCGAAAAACTAGAAAGTAGTGAATGAGACCCCACTAGTCTCTAGAATACCCGCGGTCCGAAGCATTCTTTGACACTTGTCCAAGAAACCCTGTGCATCCTCACCCTCAGCACCACTAAATGACGGAGGTTGGAGTCTCCCAAACCTCTCCAGTCTGCGCTGCTCATCCTCTAGCATTACAGGAGCAACATAGTCCTGAGCAGCTGCAACCGGCTGGGCTAGAGGTGTCCCCCGTGTCTGAAGTCCCTGAACTACCTGCTCAGGTGTCCGGGCGGCGGGAGTCTGAGTGCCTCCCCCGGCCTGAGAAGTAGCTGCAGCCGTAGTGGTTGAAACCGCCTGAGCAAGGCCCGTATACACTGATAAAATCTGGGCCAGGGCCTCCTTAAGGCCTGGAATAACAATAGGCACAGGTGGTGCTTGAGTTGGTCCCGTCGGAACCTCTACCTCGGGGACCTAATCCTGAGCGGGAACAACTTGGGGAATGGCAGGTGCTGCCCCAGCTACTGCACCGGCGATATCTCCGCCCCTACCACAGTCTCTACCACGGCCTCGTCCTCTCGCGGCCTGTGCTGATGACTGTCCCTCCTGATTGGTAGCACGAATCCTCACCATCTCTGAAAGAATGAAATAACAAATGTTCAGTTACTAGAATACATAGAATGCATGACAATAATCCAAGAATGTGAAATTTCCTAAAGGTTCTGCAGCCTCTCGAAGATAAGTACAGACGTCTCCGTACCGATCCACAAGACTCTACTAAACCCGCTCATGACTCGTGAGACCTATGTAACCTAGGCTCTGATACCAACTTGTCACGATCCAAAATCTAACCATGGTCGTGATGGCGCCTATCGTGTTACAAGGCAAGCCTATTCCCAAACTATTACTACTAATTTGATTATAAGAATTTAATAAAATATTTTCAATAATTTAATTCCTGATAAACTAAACCAATTCTAAATATAAATAATATAAAATATGAAAACGAGTCCCAAACATCGGGGTGTCACTAAGTCATGAGCGTCTAAAACTATAAACTAAGATATATAAAGTGTCTAACTGTCCAAAAGAAGAAATGATAAATAGAGTAACAAGGTCCTGCGAACGCTGGCAGCTACCTTGCAATCTCCAAAGATAGACGGTCTGAACTCAACAATCGCCGCGCTCTAACTCACCTGGATCTGCACATATAGTGCAGGGTGTAGCATGAGTACAAACACCTCAGTAGTAACAGAAATAACTAAGGAACTGAGTAGTAGTGACGAGCTAATCAAAACAGTCAAATTATTTATTTTCACAATTTATAATAAACATAATTAAACAGGTAAATTCCATAAAACCAATAAATGCCACAAAGAAACTAACAGGTAAGTGCAGCAACAACAAACGTTAATGCAACCTCACAACAATATCACTCGATCACTCAGCACTCGCACTCAGTACTCCACACTCAACACTCAATACACTCAACACTTTGCGCTCACTGGGGGTGTGTACAGACTCCGGAGGGGCTCCCAAAGCCCAAGCGCTAAGCACGGACAACTCACGTGCTATGCGGACAACTCACGTGCTATGGTATCAATACCTGGACCCGCACGGTCAACTCACGTGCTACGTGAAAAACTCACGTGCTATGATATTAATATACTCATAACAAGGCCCTCGGCCACACTCAATCATATACCTCACTAGCCTCACCCTCATCAACAAATAAGGCAACACAACCCACATCAAGTATCACAACGTATTAGCAAATAATAGAGACTGAGGTAAACATATACAATTATTTCTATGATTGAGAACAAGTAATGTAAGCATGAATAAAGCCTAAGCATGATCTCTAACACGAAGGCAAACAAGATCAACGACAAGTAAACATATAACCACAGATAATTGCTATTAGGCCCACAGCCTCACGGGACTGACCAAGTCTCAATCCCTCGCGGTGCAAACACACACGCCCGTTACCTAGCATGGATATCACCACCGAACAATCACATGATATCAATTTCTCCGAGTTTATACCCTCAAAGCCAGAGTTAAAACTGTTACTTATCTTAACAGCGTAAAATCCTACTCCGGGAAGCCCTCGTCCCTCGACTCGGTCTCCAAAAGCTCCGAATCTATCCAAAATATTAAATAACACTTCCTAATTAGTCTAGGTGGATAATTTCCATAACAGTAAGACGAGTCAAATTCAAAATAACCCCCAATCCAATTAAGAAATAACCATGCACAAACATACCCCAACAGTAATACTTCGAAAAGTACCAAAATAGTAGGTTCGGAATTATAATTGTATCCTATATACTTGATACCACTGTAGCAATGTAAATTGAGACTTCGTTTCCAACGTCCGACCTTGTATCTACTGGAATTAAATATTTTTATTTTGAAGATATCAACCGCTGAATCATCATTGTCATCATTATCCCTCATTACACCAATCATTACAATAACTATTCTTTAATTCAAAGACACTGGAACAGATTACATAGCCTATTCAATATTCTATTTTTTTATACCACTAACTCATAATTATTTCCCAATTATTCTCTTGTTCCCCTAATTATCAACCTATTTAGATATAACTAACACTTACTGTCTATTTAAATACCAAGTGTATCATTGTACGGAAATTGACCGAAATACCTGATTGTATAGCCTCTTCTTCCACCAAAATTCCAGTAACAAGCTTTCAAGATAGAGTAGATAATTTGTGCCGTCACTGTTGACCCCGTTTTCTTCACTCAATTTTGGTATTTCTCATAAGACAAGGAATCAAATTTTTTTTCCTCTTTAACTTTGTAAGCCCTAAACGTGTTGTGCATATAGGTGGGTTTTGAGCCCACTATTTTATTCATATAATATAGTACTTTATATATTTACACATAATAAAGCCCAATTATCGACTTACCCCAATTCAAGCCTAATTCTACCACGGACCTCCAAATTACATTCCGTATACACTTCTAAGTCTAAAATTGCCCAACGAAGTTAACCAAATCATAAAAATTCAAATCTAAATTCGTCTACTCATAAGTCAACTTTAGCTTGATTTTTCTAACTTAGCTTTCTAACTAAGAGACTAAGTGTTCATTTCACTCCATAATTACTTTGAACCCAAACCTGCCAACTCGATACCACTTAATGCAGTTGAACAACACACAAATAAATAAAAATGGGAAAAACGGGGCTATAACTCTCAGAACGACTGGTCGGGTTGTTACAGTTTGTGAAAGTTGATTAGAAATATAATGGTGTCAAATATTTTGAAGATCTAAAAACGCAAGAAGTATTATCTAAATTTGAATGGGTGAGTATTATTTTTATGGTATTTTACTTTTTAATTAGTTTTCAGCATGTGATTCATGTATGTTCGGTCATGCCTATTTTTATCTTGGTCAATTTGCACATTAATTATAATTTATTATCTGTCTATTAAATTGTGGGCTCTAATGAGAAAGAAATATAGTGTCTGTAATGTATGATATATCTATTAATTTAAAAATTGATTGACTATATTTTTATCCATGTATCTAATGATACATCAGATCACATAGAATAAGAGTTATAATTTGATCTTAAAGTCACCAAAGTTACTTTCTATACATCTCGTGCATTAAAATGTTTACATGCACCATAGGATCCGTAAGACGTATGAAGATTAAACACATCACACCTTTTGTTGATCATAATAAAACCTGTGGATAAGTCAACGACAAATTTCATCATGAAAATTTTGTTTTTATTAGTCGTATTTTGTTGTATAACCTTAGTGAAGATTTACTTGATATTTCAAGGGTAGAAAAAACCTTTTTTTTAAGTTAAATCATGAAAATTTTACTTCTGTTCATTACAAAAAAAAAAAGGTGCTACTAAATGGTTAAATATGAAGGCAAAAAACGACATAGGATTTGCTTTTTGTAGTATCTTCCTATGTTTGAAAGCATTAAAGGCAAACAAATTAGGAATTTCTTTTAGTAGGATTATAATTCGGACAGTTGTAGTAGTATGAACATCAGGGCTATCAATGGCTCCTACTTTTGTAATGATGCATATTAATTATATAAAATATAATACTAGTTCTTTTAACCCCCACCCCCCACCTCCAAAAAAAATTAATCAAATTTTGATAAAAAGAATTACAGTAGTACAACAAAGCCCTAAGTTACTCAATCATTATGATTTGGTTGATAAAATATCATAGTATGATTGCAGAATTTTTATACCAACACTATTATTTATTGTAAGTTTTATCTTTTTCTACTTGAGAACACAAATGTAAGTAGTGGTCAGGAAAAATAAAATCTCACTGCTCTAGTTAAATGAAATGTAATTAATGTAAATATTTGGTAGTATTAAATCCTTTCCAAATATCTTGGGTCATTAATGTCTCCTTCCACCTATGCAAACAAATGCAAAATCTTTCATATTAATTAAAGAACATCTTCATTTTTGTATATAACATTGACATTCCAAGCAACAAAAAAAATCCCAATAGTTCTTGTCAAAATAAGCACATATCTACCAAATACTTCCACCGTGTTTGCATATCTGTTGCATCCAAGGAAGAAAGAAAATGACAAGGAAAAAGGTAAAGTTAGCTTTTATAACTAATGACTCAGCAAGAAAAGCAACATTCAAGAAAAGGAAGAAAGGTTTGATGAAGAAGGTGGGTGAATTAAGCACTCTTTGTGGTATTGATGCTTGTGCTATTATTTATAGCCCTTATGAAAACCAACCTGAGGTATGGCCAAATACCATGGGAGCTCAACGCGTGCTCGCAGAGTTCAAGAGAATGCCAGAGATGGAACAAAGCAAGAAAATGGTGAATCAAGAGAGTTTTATCAGACAAAGGATTGCAAAAGCGGGAGAGCAGCTGAAGAAACAAAGCAAGGAGAATAGAGAGAAGGAGATGACTGACGTTATGTACCAGTGTTTGACTGGAAAAGGGATGCAGAATTTGAATTTGGGAGATTTGAATGATCTTTGTTGGGTTGTTGATCAGAATTTGAAGGAGATTAATAAGAGGATTGAAGCATTTAAAAAACGGGCTTCCTCTTCTTCTTCTGCTGTTGTATCACAGGCTGTTGCTCCGCCGCCAGTGGAGCAGAAGCAAGTGGTGGAATTAGGGTTGGAGGGGATGCAGAGGACACAAACAGAGTGGTTTAATGATTGGATGAATAACAACACAAGTGAACAGCAGATTGTATTTGGACATCGAGATGAGATGATTATTCCTAATTTTAATGATAACCACAACACTAGTATGTGGCCTAATACTTTCTTTCCTTAGATTTAATTTTCATGTTACGTGATCTCTTCTACATGGAGTTTCTTTTGCCTTTTTTTTGTCCTTGTTATTTTATGAACAAGATTCAATTCGTAATGGTTTTTATCCTCTAATTAATCCTTATATTTTTGCTTTGTCCATTCAGTATTTGATCGTTTAGAATTCATAGCATCGGTAAAAGAAAGAAGTGATAACTGAAACTAATATGGTTAATTGAAATTGGCAGTACTCCTTGACCCTTGTGCAAGCATGTAACACGAGATAAATAAAGAATTGCTCTTTCATATCGAAGTGCTAATATGAGAAGAAAAAAATGGGATGTGGATTTCATTTCTGTTGACATCACATATTTCAAAACATGACATTGCTATTGCTTGTTTTATGAAATATAGAAGTGATTGGAATTTTGAAACTTATAAAAGTGTTACAATACACTCACTCCCTTCACTTTTACTTGACATGTATACTAAAAAAAAATTTTATTTTTACTTGTCACTTTACGCATAAATAATTTTTTTTCATGTTATACCTACAGTATTTATTATTAAATTTAAATTATTTTCTCAAATCTAATAAAATATGCACCAATTAATATATGTATCATGGTAAATTATGCACTTTATTTATTATTTCTTAAGGGGCGTAAAAAGTCAAAACATACCAAGTAAAAGTAAACGGAAGGAGTATATCATTCTACAAAATATATAATTTGACCATGAATTCAATACATAATTGTGAAATTTAGGAGATAATGATGAATAGGGACTATAGAATATTTTTGATAATGAACTCGATTTTCCCATTAATATCAACTTTATTTCCAACTTAGAAGATGCACTACAGGAAATAAGATTTTAAATGACAATATTTTATTTCGGCCTCTTTAGTTGTCACAAAAAGTAGTATGATATGTCGCTCTTTGGAGTAACTATCTACCTAAAATCTATTTTGTGGCACATTTATTTACTTTTAGTGGTAAGTTTAGACGCTACAAAATCTAATAATAAAAATAATATAGCACCATTGTTGGTGTAGACTTAAGGGATCGCCACATAATATTGTCACTAACTTTATTTTTTATACGCAGAAATTTTTATAAGCGTTGTCAAAAATTTTAAAAGAAAAGAAAATAAATAACTTTAGTTATCATATATCTACACAAGAAATAACCTTAGACAATTGATTTTATTAAGTCTTAAGTTAGAAAAGGTCTTGCGTTCAATTCTATTTTATCATAAATTTTAATTACAGAGGCTCTACAGAAAAATATAATACATAATCAATACATCAAGAGAGAATCTATGTCAAGTAATATCTTTTTTTTCTATTTATTCATTTTTGCACAGTATTAATATATATGTTTAGTAAAATATCCCGACGAAGAGGTGTCGCGTACGTGATCGTTGAAGGTCCATCCGCCATACAACACAAACATGATAAATTTCACTCTGGTGCTTCAGATAGGGTTGCATTTGGTTAAAAAGGTTAAAAAATATACACATATACCTGTAAATCAAGAATTGTTCTTTCATATCAAATTGTTAATATAAGAAGAAAAAAATGGGATGTGGATTTCATTTCTGTGTATATTACATATTTCAAAACATAATGTTACTATTGCTTGTTTTATGAATTATGGACGTGATTGGAATTATGAAACAATTATAAAGTGTTACAATACACTAACTTCGTTCATTTACTTGGCATATTCAAAATCTGGAATTTAGGCTGATTAGACATCTAATTAACCACCTCAAAAGGCTGCCGTTACTTATTAAATGCGTATTTATCTTTAAATACACATTAACTCTCCTGCCTTCATCATAACTTCAAACCGTCAAAACTCTTCTTAAATTTCACTTGCCCTCTTCTCCAAAATTCCCAAATTCTCTCAAGAAATTAACGATCATTTTTAACCCACAAACCCTGGAACTCATCCACCACCATCTCCCTCAAATTCATCCTCAACAACTCCACCTAGTGCATCTCCAAAACCTAGACTATGAAGGGTAAAAATGCTGGCTAGAAAGATTGTAGCATCTGGTGCTCTGAGGAAGGCTTTAAATGAAAGGTTGAAAGCAAGCCAAGTGAAAGCAAACAAAGCTCAAAAATCCGACTCCAACTCTGAGTCTGAATCCTATCAATCTACTACTGAGGGGGAAGGACATGAGTCTTCTGACTTTTAAAAGACTCAAGATTCTCCTTCCAAGGTAAGTTCATCTATAATTGAAAACCTAGAGACTAGGTTTATTCTAGTTGGACCCATTAGGGATGTTGAGTTGACTGAGATACGCAGGAGTGGAGGTAAAAAGAATTTAGAAAAAGAAAAAGAGAGAGAGGGTACATGTGGTGAAGAGAGGGAAATTGGGAAAAGAGTATTGCCTGCTAATTGTGGTGTTGAACATGAAAGGGTAGAAGAAAGTGGCATGAAGTCAGGGGGAAGTGGTTCTAGGGAATATGCTGAAGGATTGGTTCACTTGAGCACACAAAGAGTTAAACCTGTTTCATCTACTAAAGAGACTATAGCAGACTTGCTCAAGAAGGTTGGGGCAAGCTATGACCCAAAGAAACGCAGAACTCCCACAACAAAACCCCCCCAATATTCCTAATCCTTCCAAGAAAAGAAAGGCTTCATTCCCAACACCTGCTGCCTTTTCATTGCCAAAGGGTAGAGCCACAAGAAGCAGGATGAAATAGAGTAAAGTTGAGTTACAAAAGGTTTTGGCTGCATGTAAGAAAAAGAAAATGTATAAAGGAAAGAGAAAGATTGCAGAATCCTCAGAGGCTGTTGAGGAAGAGGAGATAGAACTGGTCCACCATGAAACGGGGTACATCAGTGGAGGTTCCTACCCCCAAGTTCAAAAAGCCCAAGACTTCCTCCAAGAAGTCTTCCTCAGTGTCTAAAGCTGTTGGACTTTCACTAGCCAAGAGGACAAGATCTGCAGTGTAAAACAAACAATCAAGAATATTTGATGATGAAGACTGGAGTGGAAAAGAAGAAGAAAATGACTCTAAGAAGGAACAAGACAGTTTTCCATGTTTGGCAGAAGAAAAATTTTGAAGGGTAGACTGTTGAAGGACTTGGTGGAACCAGGAATGATGAGGTTGGTGGATGCTTTAGCTGCTCAGGGGTAGAAGGACATGGTCCTTCAGATGGATGGTAGGCTAGCAATGAATGAACTGATTGAATTTATGGCAAATGCTATGGTCAAGGAAGGTATTGTTAAAAGACTAGTGAAATGAATCCAAGTGCAGTTTGATGCACAGAAACTGGAAGAGATCCTGGAAATACCCTATGAAGGGTTTGATGATTACAGAAGGCAAAGGTGACCCTGACTGGACTCCCTCCCTACTGCCCTTGAAATCACCAAGAGGTCTTGTGATTTAGGAGATAAGCCACACTGCTAACTACATGAATCTGGTCCTTATGGAGTGCCTGGAGAGAGGAAAGAAAATCAATTGGCCTGCTTTCATTATCAAGCTGCTAGACAGGGTCATAAATTACTCCAAGGCTCATGCTACTCCATATGGCTTTATTCTAACCACAGTTCTGGACATGCTGAATGTGTATCTAAAGAAATGGGAAATGGTTTCGAGCAAGCAACACTATGGAATCAATACTCTGCTTGCTCATGACTATCCAGTCAATGCCATCCCAAATGAACCTGGTTCATCCCAGAAGACACCCATCAACAGGAAGGTTAGGAGTCTGGTTCAGGAATGTGCAGCCAAGGATGCTGAAATAGGTAGGCTCATGACACGCGTGGTTGAAGTGGAAGCTGAGAGTGTCACGAACCTAGTTCACCGATCATGAACATGTCGTGATGGCGCCTAGTCCCCACGACCAGATAAGCCAAATATTGCGCAAAATATAATAATTGCGGAAAAACAGAATAAACCAAATTAAATAACTGGGAGAAAACGGTACTGGATGCCACTCGACATGTACAACTCAATAAAACACAAGTCTAACAGTATTTCCAAAGACCTGAAAACTCACGGGTAACATAGACTATAGAAATGTACGGTATGGCTCCAAAACTCCAGATTATTCTAACAACCGAAAGAGAGAAAAAAACAAGATACTAAAGATAGAGTAAGAAGGAGACTCGTCGATCTGCGGACGCAGCAGAACTACCTCGAAGTCTCCGTGGTCCTCCTTCATCACTGTAGTGCGCCTGAGTAGAGGTACCTAAATGATCTGCACATGAAAAACATGCGCAGGAAGGGCATGAGTGCACCACAGCGGTACTCAGTAAGTGCCAAGCCTAACCTTGGCTGGGTCATAACGAGGAAGGTTAGGGCCCTACTGAGATAAACATAATAATAATAATAATAATAATAATAATAATAATAATAATAATAATAAGGTGACGGAAACCATCTAAATAAAGTCTACAATGAAAATCTGAACCGAATAAGCACAGGAGAGTAGTAATAGAAAGCAACGGTAACAATACAAGTAAATACTGTCCTCAACCAAGAATAGTAATCGGAAATCTATTGGTAACCCGAGGATCTCTTGGTATCCCGAGGATCTCTTGGTATCCTCAATAAGTGATTCGGGGATCTCTTGGTATCCCAATGTATATATATAGGAACACGTGTCAGGGATCTCTTGGTATCCCACACGTTCAATCCAGAATAAGTCAAGTACAGGGGGATCTCCCGGGAAGCCGTCCCGAAGTCCCAATTTAAAGAACACCATAACAATAACTCATAATCTCAGAATAAATGCTAAACCAGTACAAGTAATAGAAATTTCTAACCTATCATGCTTCACAGAGTGCAAATAGTACAGTTAAACAATTTAAGCAAGTATGTCAGCTAAGTATGCTTCTCTACACTAGCAAGATCTAAACCTACAATTTAAATGAACCAGTGAACAGAAAATCTCAATGTAATTACTCTCAATTAGAAATGGGTTTACAACAATTTGCTCAAGTACAATCTCGTCACCTCATGTACGAGGCATTCAATAATTCAGAACATGTCCTAAGGGAAAAAGTTTCCCACACAAGGTTAGACAAGCCACTTACCTCTAACCGGCTCAATACCACTAGAAACCGCGCCTTTGCCACGAGTATCCGACTCCAAATGGCCCAAATCTATTCAAGTCAATTACATATCGTAAATAATATTATAAACAACTGATTCCACTATAGAAATTAAAGGTAGGGCGCAAAAATAGGTTAAATGGCCAAAATGCCCCTCCAGCCAATGTATCCGAATCGAATAATTTTCACATTTTCAGAACCCTCGTACTCTCACGAGTCTAACCCTATAAAAATCTCCCAAATAGGAGGTCAAATGCCTCCTCAAAATACCAAAGTTTGGTCTATGAATTTTTACCCAAAATTACCAAGTTTTTGATCATAAATTCTAATTCAAATGATGTATTTAGCTATATAATGATGAAATATAATGAAAAGGGATCAAGGAAACGTTACCCAATGATTTTCTCTCAAAAACTCACTCAAAATCGCCTTCTCCCGAGCTCTCAATCGATTTTCAACTTATGAAATTAAACCCTCGAAATTTTCTATTTCTGCCAAGGCATTTCCGCTTTTGCAGAGAAGCGGTCCCTCTTAAGTGGCAAAACAACCGCTTCTGAAGCTTCTCATAAAAGGGCAGGTTCTGCTTATACGGATAAATAACCGCTTCTGCGGTACCACTTATGCGGTCAAACAATCGCTTCTGCGATTCCTGAGGGGGAGACCAAATCTCGCTTCTGCGATGAGGGGGCCGCTTTTACGGTCCCCAAACCGCATAAGCAAAAATACCAGCATAAATAAGACACCAGTTCCTGCAAACTTAGAGATTTTCCCCCGTTAACCACCTGAAATCATCCCGAGGCCCCCGGGAGCTCAACCAAAAGTACCAATACCACCTAATACCTCATTGAAACTTGTACTAATCCTTAAAACACCTAAAAAAACACCAGAAATCCAATTAAATCAAAGATTCAAGCCTAAGAACTTCAAATTCCAACAAAACACGCTTTCAATCAAAAATCTAACCGAACCTCGGCCGAATGACCTGAAATTTTGCATGCACGTTCCAAATGACATGACAGAGCTACAGCAACTTCCGGAATTCATATCCGACCCTCGGATCAAAAACTCACTATCGGACCGGAAACTTCAAAAATTCAAACTTTGGCATTTCAAGCCTAAATGAGCTACGAACCCCCAAAATACATTCCGACCACGCTCCCAACCCCGAAATCACCTAACGGAGCTAACGGAACCATCGGCTTTGCATTCCGAGGTCGTCTTCACACTGTTCCGAATACAGACCATTTTTTAACACTGAAGCTCTCATTTAGGGACTAAGTATCCCAAAACACTCCGACTCCTAACACCGAACGTCGCAGCAAACCAAAATAGCAGAAAAAAACTTAGGGGAAGCAGTTAATGGGGAATCAGGGCGTAAATACCAAAAACGACCAGCGGGTCGTTACATCCTCCTACACTTAAATATTCGTTAGTCCTCGAACAAGCATAGAGAACATACTTGAAGTACCAAAAAGATGAGGGTACTGGTTGCGCATAACTGCTCGGTCTCTGAAGTCGACTCCTCGGCCGGTTGACCCCGCCACTGGACCTTCACTGAAGCAATGTTCTTTCACCTCAACTTTCTGATCTGCCTGTCCAAAATGGCTACTGGCTCCTCAACATAGGATAGATCCTTGTCCAACAGGACTGAACTAAAATCTAACACATGCGACGGATCACCGTGATATCTCCGGAGCATCAAAACGTGAAATACCGAATGAAATCCGGCTAGGCTGGGAGGTAAAGCAAGCTCATAAGCAACCTCCCCAACTCGCCTCAAGATCTCAAAAGTCCCAATAAAACTCGGACTCATCTTCCCTTTCTTTCCAAACCTCATGAGACCCTTCATAGGCGAGACCCAAAGCAGAACCCGCTCACCTACCATATATGCAACATCACGAACCTTCTTATCCGCGTAACTCTTCTGTCTGGACTGGGCTGCACGGAGTCTATCCCGAATCACCTTAACCTTCTCCATTGCATCCTGAACCATCTCTGTGCCCAATAGCCTGGCCTAACTCGGCTCAAACTAACCCACCGGAGATCTAGAACTCCTACAATATAAGGCCTCATACGGCGCTATCTGAATGCTGGACTGATAACTGTTGTTATAAGCAAACTCCGCCAGTGGCACGAAATGATCCCATGACCCTCCAAACTCAATCACGCAGGCACGGAG
Organism: Nicotiana glauca; assembly: GCA_026770625.1. Classification (NCBI taxonomy): domain Eukaryota; kingdom Viridiplantae; phylum Streptophyta; class Magnoliopsida; order Solanales; family Solanaceae; genus Nicotiana; species Nicotiana glauca. The sequence continues at coordinate 83,772 of MU679820.1, read as the reverse complement.
CATATCCTCCAGAATCTAAATAGTGCACTCGGACTACTCGTCCATCTGGGGGTGAAATGCCATGCTCAACTCCACTCGAGTGCCTAACTCCTGCTGCATGGCTCTCCAGAACCGCGAGGTAAACTGAGTACCTCTGTCTGAGATGATAGAGACTGGAATACCATGCAAACGGACGATCTCCCTGATATAAATCTCTGCCAACTGCTCTGATGAATAAGTGGTACACACAGGTATGAAATGAGCGGACTTGGTCAGCCGATCCACAATGACCCAAATAGAATCAAACTTCTTCACGGTCCGTGGGAGTCCAGATACGAAGTCCATGGTGATACGCTCCCACTTCCACTCCGGGATCTCTATATGTTGAAGCAACCCACCCGGACGCTGGTGCTCAGACTTCACCTGCTGGCAGTTGAGGCATCTAGACACGTAGTCAACTATATCCTTCTTCATCCGCCTCCACCAGTAGTGCTACCTCAAATCCTGATACATCTTCGCCGCACCCGGATGGATGGAATACCGTGAGCTATAGGCCTTTACTAGAATCAACTCTCGAAGATCATCGACATTGGGCGTACAAATCTGGCCCTGCATCCTCAATACTCCATCATCCCTGATGGTCATATCTCTGGCGTCACCACGTCGAACTCTGTCCTGAAGAACAAGCAAATGAGGGTCATCATATTGCCGCTCCCTGATGCGATCAAATAAGGAAGACCGAGAAACCACACCGGCTAGAACCCGACTGGGCTCCGAAAGGTCCAATCTTACGAACTGGTTGTCTAAAGCCTGAACATCCATCACCATAGGTCTCTCTGAGGCTGGTAAATATGCCAAACTCCCCAAAATCTCCGCCCAGCGACTCAAGGCATCGGCTACCACATTGGCCTTGCCCAGGTGATAAAGAATAGTAATGTCATAATCCTTTAACAACTCTAACAATCTCCTCTGACGCATATTCAGGTCCTTCTGCTTAAGCAAGTGCTGCAAACTACGATGGTCAGTGTAGATCTTAGAAGGCACCCCATACAAATAATGACGCCAGATCTTCAAGGCATGAGCAATAGCAGCTAACACAAGATCGTGGACAGGGTAGTTTTTTTCATGTACCTTCAATTGTCTGGACGCGTAGGAAATCACCCTACCGTCCTGCATCAACACCGCTCCAAGTCCAACCCGTGAAGCATCACAATAAACTGTATAGGACCCCGAACCGGTAGGCAGCATCAAGATTGGGGCTGAAGTCAAAGCTATCTTGAGCTTTTGGAAGCTCGCCTCACACTTCTTCGTCCACTGAAACTGGGCACCCTTTTGGGTCAATCTAGACATAGGGGCCGCAATCGACGAAAACCCCTCCATAAAGGGACGGTAATAACCCGCCAAGCCGAGGAAACTGCAAAACTTTGTAGCTGAGAAGGGCCTGGGCCAACTCTACACGGACTCTACCTTCCTCGGATCCACTCGAATGCCCTCACTCCATACCTCATAGACTAGGAATACCACAGAACTCAGCCAGAATTCACATTTTGATAACTTTGCATATAATTTCTTCTTTCTCAAAGTCTGAAGCACTATCCTCAGGTACTGCTCATGATCTTCCCGACTCCGGGAATGTACCAGAATATCATCAATAAAAACGATAACGAATGAGTCAAAATATGGATTGAATGCACTGTACATCAAATGCATAAAAGCTACCGGGGCATTAGTCAGCCCAAAAGACATAACAAGGAACTAGTAATGACCATACCGAGTCCTGAAAGCAGTCTTCGGGATATCTGGCTCCCGAATCTTCAATTGATGATAACCGGGGCACAAATGAATCTTGGAAAACACCTGTGCGCCCTGAAGCTGGTCAAACAGATCATCAATACGAGGTAAAGGATATCGGTTCTTCACTGTAACTTTGTTCAACTAGCGATAATCAATGCACATACGCATAGAACCATCCTTTTTCTTCAAAAACATGACAGGAGCACCCCATGGCGAAACACTGGGCCGAATAAAACCCTTACCCAGCAATTCCTGCAATTGATCCTTTAACTCCTTCAACTCAGGAGGAGCCATGCGATATGGAGGAATAGAAATGGGCTGAGTGCCCGGCAACAGATCAATGCCAAAATCGATATCTCTATCAGGCGGCATGCCCGGAAGATCAGCTGGAAACACATCGAGAAAATCCCGTACCACTGAAACTGAATCAATAGAAAGGGTGTCAACACTGATACCTCTCGCATAAGCTAAATACGTGGAAAAACCCTTCTCAACCATACGTTGAGCTTTAAGGAAAAAGATAACTCTAATGGGAGTATGATCTAAAGTACCACTCCACTAAATACGTGGAACACCAGGAATAGCCAGCATCATGGTCTTGGCATGACAATCAAGAATAGCATGATGGGGCGACAACCAGTCCATGCCCAGAATAATATCAAAATCAACCATACCGAGTAATAATAGATCCGCGCTGGTCTCAAAACCACGAATAGTAACCAAACACGACCGGTAAACGCAATAAACAACAAGAGAATCTCCTACAGGAGTAGAAACATAAACGGGGGCACTTAAAAAATCCCGAGTTACACCTAAATGCGAAGCAAAATAAGAAGACACATATGAATAAGTAGAGCCTGGATCGAATAGAACCGATACCTCTCTGTTACAAACCAGAATAATATGTGATGACAGAATCGGAGGCAACCGCCATAGTGCGAGCAGAAATATAATAATATCTAGCCCGACCCCTCTCACAAGGATGACCTCTATCTCCCCTGCCTCCGCCCCTGGATGGCTGGGCATATGGGGTAGCAGCGGGAGCTGGGACCATAGCCTGAGAACTCTAAGGAGCACGCTGTTGCTGAGCAGTCAGTGGAGGTGCACTCCTCCCTAGTCTAGTGCAATCCCTCACCATATAACGGGTGTCACCACACTCATAGCAAGCGCTTGGAGGACTCGGTGGCTGTGATTGGATGGAACTAGGCCTGTTGGACTGACCTATGAAAGCACCCCGCGCAGGAGGCGCGCTAGAAACTGGAGGTGCATAATAAGGCTCCTAAGGTACGGGCACCAGAGTAGTGACCTGACTCTTTAGACCTCTTGGCCTCCCTCTCCCCTCGCTCTATGGCGAGCATACCCTCAATCCTCCTAGCAATGCTCACTACTTGCTGGTAAGGAATATCCATCTACAACTCTCGAGCCATGCTGGACCGGATGGGCGGAATAAGACCCTCGATAAACCTCCAAACTCGCTCCCGAACTGTGGTAACCAAAGCCAGTGCATGTCTAGCCAACCTTGTATAATGGATGGCATACTCTGAAACTCTCATAGCACCCTGGCGCCAGTGTTCAAACTCCGCGCGCCATGAATCCCTGAGGCTTTGGGGAACTGTCATGACCCAAACCCACCTGGTCGTGATGGAGCCTCTCGTGAAGACGAGGCCAGCCAACAGAACATTTAACTCCTGAATTAACTGAAAGTTATAAATCACAAGCAAGCTTACAGTAAGAATATCGTAATCGGCAATACAGACATAACTGCGATAACAAGAAAAAGCCAACCCAAATCTAGCCCGCAATCGGGTTGTCACAAGTTTAATAACTGTTACGAGACTGTATCAAAGAACATAGTCCGAACATAGATGAAGTACAAAGGATAAGGAAGAAACAGGGGCTGTGGATGCTGCGTCTCTCCGGTCCGCCTGGCCTGGATGAAAAATAGCACTCAGGAACGAACTCTGCTATACCTGTATCTGCACACACGGTGCAGGAAGTAATGTGAGTACTCCGACCCAGTGATTAATAAAAATAAATAATATCTGAGAACATAGAAATCCCACAAAGGCACAATTTATGCTATCTCAAGTAGTAAAATCAGGTAAACAGTAGAAACCAGTGAAGTACAGTAAGAAAACTCTATGAAAACAGTTAAAAACAATTATTCTCAATCAATAAGAGATACTTAAGAACCTGGCCCTCGGGCGCCATATCAAACTCTCAGTGCAGTATCAGCCCCGCGGGCTCCGTATCAATCACTCAGTACAACATCAGCCCCTCGGGCTCACTCTCACTCGTATGGGTACCCACGCTCACTGTGGGTGTGCAGACTCCGGAGGGGATCCTACAGCCCAAGCGCTATCAATAAGGCCTGAAAACCAGAACAATATCAATGTGAGGCCCGAAAGCCTGCTCATAATACACTCAAGGTTTGAAAGCCTCCTCACGTAACAATCGAGGCATGAAAGCCTCCTCACATCACTCGAGGCTTGAAAGCATCCTCACATCACTCATCAAATCCTCAATCATAGCCCTCAGCCTCAAACAGTCAAAATTAATCATAAGCCCCTCGGGCATCAATGAAAACGAAAATGCTCAGCTCAAACAATAGTTCAAATATCAGTTAAAACTCAAGGTTGAGTAAAAATATAGCTGAGTTCATGAAACAAAGTACTTCAAATGGATTGAGTTCAAATAATATTTCGAATAGTGAGGAAAACAATGATGATAGCTCACAAGAAGTTTAAACAGTCGGCAATAAGCCCCAAATATGGCAATAAGCCCAAGTCATAGTGAAAAACAACACGTCATAGTCAAATACACGGTAAAATCAACAACCGGGGCAGACCAAGTCACAATCCCCAATGGTGCTCTACCCCACGCTCATATCCGGTGTGCAAGTCACCTCAATATAGCACTATGATGTGCGAATCCGGGGTGTCAAACCCTCAGGATATCATTTACAAGTATTACTCACCTCAAACTGGTGAAATCTCTAGCTCGCGACGCATTTGCCTCACAAATCGACCTCCTCGCGCATCGAATCTGCTCAAAACCACAATGAATACATTACAATAGGCTTAGGGGACAGAACCCAATCGAAAACAGTAAAAAAATAGCAAAAATCTCAAAACTAGCAAAACCCGAGCCCCGGGTCCACTTCTCGAAAAATTTCAAAACTCACATTACCGGATTGCTCGTCTCGCCACGAGTCCATACATATCAAGAACTCCCAAATCTGAGCTCAAATAACCTATCAAATCCCAATTTGAAATATCAAAACTCAAGCCCTAGCTTTACCCCTTTTTGGTGAATTTCAACCAATTTCCATGTTAAATCTAACATAATCTCGTGTATTTAGGCTAAGGAACTTACCTCCAATCAATCCTCCTTCAATCCCTCTTCAATTAGCTCTCCCAAGCTCCAAAATCACTCAATAATAGAGGAAAAATAACATAGGCTCGCGGATGAAATATCAATTAAAACCCTTCTGCCCAGCTGGTATTTACTCTATGCGAACGCGAGGGTCCTCCCGCGTTCGCGATGAACAAATCTCGCATCTAGCAAAAATACCCTTTGCGAACGCGGTTACATCCATGCGAATGCGAAGGTCTGGAACTCAATCTTACGCGAACACGAACATCACCACGCGAACGTGAAAGGCAACAGCCCTGGAATCCAACTCCTTATACGCGAACGCATCCCCCTTCACGCGAACGTGATGCATGGTCTGCTTTCCTTACGCGATCGCGAAGCCTCAGATACAAATGCGAAGGCCAAAAAATCCTTGACCTCAAATTCCTTCTACGCATTCGCGTCTCACCAATGCGAACGCAAAGAACAACTCTTCTGCAACAAAATAACTGAAAATCTACAATCTTTTAAGGCCAAAATTGGTCCGATTGACCATCCAAAATCACCCCGAGGCCCCTGGGACCTCAAACAAAAGCACCAACATAACCTATGACATCATACTAACTTGTTCCAATCCTCAAAACACATCAAACAATGCTAAAACCATCAAATCACATCGGATTCAAACCTAAGTTTCTTCAAAACTTCTAAAATGCGCATTCCATCAAGAACCTAACCAAATGATGTCCGAATGACCTGAAAATTTTCACACATATCCAAAATCACCCAAAGAAGCTATTGCAACTCTCGAAATTCCATTCAGACCATCGGATCAAAATCTCACCTAACAACCGGAATTCGCCAAAATTCTAACTTCGCCAATTCAAGCCTAGTTCTACACCGGACCTCAAAAATCAATTTCGATCGCACTGCTAAGTTACAAATCATCCCCCGAAGCTAACCGGCTCACCAGAAATCACATCCGAGCCCTCTAACTCAATAGTCAACATCCGGTTGACTTTTCCAACTTAAGCTTTCCTTAAGGAGACTAAGTGCCTCATTTCTTATCAAAACCAATCCCAATCAACTCTCTCACACCACATACTGATAATGAAATATTAAGAAGCAATAAACGGGAAAATCGGGACAGTGACACATGAGACGACGGGCCGGGTCTTTACATCCTCCCCAACTTAAATAAATGCTCATCCTCGAGCGTACCCAGAGTTGTCCTAGAAGCCAACCAACAGTTAAATGACCTTACCAAGCATATACCTGGGGTGATCCCACATCACCCTAACTCACATAGGTACGATAATACAACACAACTGAAATTTCACAGTCCATCTAGACCATAAACCGTAGGACCACATTGCACATTCCGAAATCATACTCAAAATCAAAACCTCACGTCAATATTCAGAATATACTTGAACCAGCTGTAATAAACCATACCTGCAACGTCAGGTGGAACTGTATGATATACCACATAATCTAAATACTCGAAACGATAATTTTTATTCACAATGGTTACCCACTACAACCAAATACCGATATGACATATCAACACCGGCCTAAACTACAACTTGCATAATGCACACACCAATAAGAGACGGTTTGAACATACTCGAATCATGAAAATGACTCAAACGAAAGAGTTGTAACTCAAACTCCTCAGTACCATCATAACACATGGCTGGGACCCCATCCCACATCATAGAAATAGAATACCTGAATCTACCCCGACGGGTCATAACTCCACATAGCCTCGCTACAATGCGCGATCCTATCCAAACACTGCTCCACATGAGACATCTCAAGTCACCATGCTCAAAATAGACAGCCACACACAGATTGTTATCTGAAACCAAGCAATCCATCACACCCACGGTGAAGCATGTAATATATACCATTCCATCCTGAAAGGACACAACCGACGCGTTATTCGCCGAGCAACACCCAATACTGACCTTCCTCAGAAACCAAGAAGCAAGGTATACAAAGTAACATATGGAAAACTATTCTTAACATCACCCTGTTGCGGTGTGCAACCTGGCCCAGATGACATACCCGTGGCGGCGTGCCACCCGATCCACACAAATATCTTACATAGGGAGATGCACATCGAGCCAAATTTGCTCATTATAACAAATTACCGAGTATCGGTCGTAAGCTTACTAAGTGCATACTGGTATCTACATATAGCGTTGTAAGTTACAAAACTCAAACACAACTGAGGTCCCCCCCTCAACTTTCCACTATGAATCTCGATAGCACCGTACTATATGTGCCCACAGTCCGAAAACCATAACGCCTCCCGGTACAGAAAAAGCATCTCATAGACCTCCCCAGATCTCTAGCAGGCTCATTAACGATAGATTCAACCTATCCCTCAACAATACAAATCGAGGCCAACCAAGCCATCTCAATCTAAATATGTAGCCACATCGGCCTGCCAACGAACTCAATACCAAGAAGCCTGAAGATGCTTCTTCCACTATTATAACCCTTGCTGAAGCCGTACGATACGGTGCCCGGTACCAAATAAATACCAAAATCCACAGTCTCGCCCGGCGACATGCCCGACCACAAAGAACGCATCTGAAAAGTCCCTTAATACTGGAACTGAATCAATGTTAGAAACCTCTATACTGACATCTGCCACAAATGCCCAATTAAGGAAAGCAATCCTTCCCAGACGTCCGTTGCCCTTTGGAATACAAACCGTTCTACTAGAACATAATTTGATGCACCTCAACACGCAACTTGTGGCATTTTCCCACATAGCCCATAGCACAATAGTCTAGAATAACCCAACACTGAGACAATCAGTCTACACCCCAACATCATATCCACAGTCCAATATACCAAGCAAAGAACGATTCACTCGGGTCTTCGACTCCATATAGCACACGAATCACTATACCTGATCCCAAATCCCGCAGTATGAATACATATCACATCTTGCGTACACAATCATTCCCCAAAAGATATTTTAAAATTCTCCTTTGCCATCAACTTAATCACATTGCCCTTTTTTTGCAGCATATACCCCCATCGAATCACTATGATTGGCAATACCATTTTCCTTAGTCATATGAGGTTCATTCACCCTAATCATCTGAAGATCTATTCTTTAATCACTTACAACTGCCTGTGCTACTTAAGAATTTAATGACTTTTCATTCCGAATTGAACCGAACCTTACACACACAAATACAAATCCTCCACAACATATCTCATATACGATACCACGCTAGGATGACATGAGAACTTTTATCTCCCTTCCGCGCTGCAGACATCGACGCACTCAACTAGTCAAGAACTTTCATTGATCCCATTTAGAAGAAAAATCATTACACACTCCATGCTTCGCATACCCATAGAAAATATATTCATCTTCAAACCACGGTAAAACCCAACAAGAACATCTCTGCCAACTCCATTTATACAAGCTAAACTGCGAGGACTGAATCCTTCTGTCTAACCCAAGCTGAGAAGGCCGTCAAAACCCAAGAGCATTGCTGCAAAATGCTTGTAAAATCTCATTACCTCGAACACATACAAAGAATTAATCATACCCTAACCATGCCGATTCGGTCTATTATCAAGCTATTCCGTCTATTCTATCAAATTTCTCTTTTTGTTCATCATCCACTTGATATTTCTCCCTCGTTGTAGCATCATAATGCCTCAATCCAGGCTTACCACACGAGACTCGTACATAAGACCACACTGTTTCAAACCCATGAGCCACTGAATACTCTCTCAAACGTTCCCATAAACCACGTTCTAGAATACTTTACTTTGAAGAACTTCCTGCAAAATCCGAATTCATTACCATTATCTTCCAGATACCGATACATAGGATCCCATAATCGACATAAGAATACCACAAGCCTCGACATTTTTCGATGAAAACACGGTCTCTGACCACATACACAACCTTGAGACACCTGATTGTTACATGTAAAATCTTGAACACATTAGAATCATTCTCAAAAGTCATTCAATCCTATTTCAACTGCAAATTAACTGACTTAATGAACAGAACCACTAGTGCCTTATTAGCACTCTCACACCGTAGGACATAATCTCATTCCATTACGAACGAACATCTTCCTTCCCTATACAAGGAACATTTTTTATCAATAACAGCTCAAGACATCCTAATATTTCCCCACATCTACGAAGCACCATATAACCTTTATCAAAATTTTGCTTCACTCGTGCCATCCTCGGCTCATTTTGTGCAACCAGGACTGATCCTCTAGCATACCTCGAAACGGAAAAAACATAGCACATAACCGTGCGATCAGATAATCAACAGCAACCTCCCCAACTTGGCCCGAAGCCATCTATCATGACAGATTTAATAACCCATAATACTTTTACTCTAATGATGCCACAATGTTATAGTGAGATTAAACTCAAGTCATCTACTAGTTTATGAAAACACAGATCCTCAGATACTGAAATCCTCTACAAACCTCGCATTCATCCCCACATCAGTTGAGTCCACTCTCTGAAGCGACCCAAATTTTCAAATTACAACACGTACTTTTCAATTAAACATGAGATCTTCTAATAATATACATAAGAATCGTACCCCTTAAGAACACTCCGTAGGAGATAACCGACTTGCTTCGCCTCAGTTTAGTATTTCAGTACACATCCCACCGTCATACACATTACACAATCATTTAGTCTTCCTGAGTCTGCACTCATACCGCCACATGTGGTGCACCTACTTTCCAACTAGGAGATACGAAAACATTCTTCACGCGCCTATATTCGGGCTACACATTGAACCACAATAGGAAACGAATCACTTAACAGTTCATCTATTATCCAGCAGACTTCTTCGCAGTACCAAGTCATATAATTACATCTCACATACTAACATACTCATCATACGAATACCAAACTGCCATTCCCGCTAATAGCGACAATACCAAACATATAAGTTCAGAACTCTTGCTCACACAATCGGCACCTCAGTGCTCAAGCCATAGGCAAGATCCGTCCTCAAGTCCTCCAGACTGGCCCAACATCAAACTCACGGAGATTACATCTCGCCCCTTGATCAGGGAATCACAATGTCACGACCCTAGTTCGCCAATTGTGAACATGTCATGACGGCACCTGGTCTTCACGACCAGGTAAGCCTAACACATTGCGGAAGTAACAACATTTTTGAAATTTGTAATCAAAAGCTAAATAACATGAGTAACATATACGGTTGCTGCCTGACACATATATTTTAATACTTTAAATTCTGAAACCATCCCAAAGACCCGAAAACCCACGGGTAACATAGGCTAAGAATAATACATAACACTGCTCTAATCATCCAGAAAGTCTATAACAAGGAAGAACAGAATAGCATCTAGCTAACTAAAGAGTAGAGTGAGAGGGAGACTCTCCGGTCTGCGGACGCGACATATATATCTCAAGTCTCCAAAATTCTCTATGCAGCTACTGATAATGCGCCTGCGTAGAGGTACCTGGATCTGCACATGAAAAATATGTGCAGAAGAGGCATGAGTACACCACAGCGGTACTCAGTAAGTGCCAAGCCTAACCTCGATTGGGTAGTGACGAGCTAGGTCAGGGCCCTACTGAGACAAAAATAATAAAATAGCAAGATATTAACAATATCGAAGTCTGATGAAAACTAATGAACACAACGGTAAGATAAAATAGTTCAATGAAATATAATACTGCAAGACAAAACAGAAACACAGAGTAAGTACAACAAAATAACAAGAAGACCGACGAGGGTCTCCCAGGATACCGTCCTGTAGCCCTTTTTCTCAACTGTCCAATGAAACTCCCAGGATACTGTCCCGTAGTCCAAATGGCATATCAATATCAAAGGATCTCCCGGGATACCGTCCCGTAGTCCAATCATCAGTGTGCAGGAGGATCTCCCGGGATACTGTCCCGCAGTCCCAAAATAAAAATACAGGAGGATCTCCCGGGATACCGTCCCGTAGTCCCAAAATAAAATGCAGGGAGATCTCCCGGAAATCAAACCCGTAGTCCCAAAGTAAATACGCAACCAACGTCAGAGAAATATTCAGAAATTCATATATAACAATACAAGGCATCAAGAATACTAGTGTATCATGCTCCACGTAATACAGTTAAGACAATTTAAACAAATAGGCAGCTTGGATCAATTAAACATGCTCTTCTATGCTAGCACAGGCTATAAAAGCAAGTAAAGTAAGGCAAATATGAAAGATAATCCAAATCAAGTAATTAAGTAAAAATCTGGGTTTTCAACAATTTTCTCTAGTACGCGCTCGTCACCTCACGTACAAGGCATTCAATTTCCAGTTATCACATCCTAAGGGACGAAGTCCCCCAAACAAGATTAGGCAAGCCACTTACCTCGAACAGGTGCGAAATCACTAGGGAACGATGCCCTTGCCACGAGTATCCGACTCCAAATGGCCCAAATCTATTCAATTCAATTACAAATCATAAATAATATTGCAAACAACTGATTCTACTATTGAAATTAAAGCTAGGGTGCGAAAATAGGTAAAATGACCAAAATGCCCCTCCAGCCAACATCTCGAAATTGAATAATTTTCACATTTTTAGAAACCTCGTACTCTCGCGAGAATACATATAAAAATCTCCCAAATCAGAGGTCAAATGCCCTTTCAAATCCTCACAATTAGGTATTAGAACTTTACCCCAATTTTCATTCAAAATCCGAAATTAAAGGTTGAATTCACGATCAAATTAGTCGGTTTTAGTCATAAAGGAGTAAGGAATAGTTACCCAATCGTTACCTCTGAAAAGTCATCGAAAAATCTCCCTAAACCGAGCTCTCTAGCTTGAGTTTTTATAAAAATGGAGAAACCCTCATTTTGAAATGTTTATATCTGCCCAGGGATTTTATTCAATGCGATCGCGTGAAAGATATGCGATCGCGTAGAAGGAAATTTTGAAGGACCAAAATTAGTACTATGCGAACGCAGCCTAAGGACTGCGATTGCAGAAGAGGATCAGGTGGAGCTATGCGATCGCGTACCTGGTCATGCGATCGAGCAGAAGGATTTTGGTCGTGAGGCCCAGCTCCTAAACTCTACTATGCGAACGCAGGGAGGTGATTGCGAACGCATAGAATGGGGAGGCAGAGCTATGCGATCGCAGAAGGGGTAGTGCGATCGCATTGATGGAAAATGAGGCCCAGCAAAAATTCTCTATGCGATCGCATGAAAGCTTATGCGATCGTAGAGAAGAAAAGGGTCTGCAACACACAGCAGAAAATCTGCAACTCTCTAAGTCCCAAAATTGCTCCGTTGAGCATCTGAAACACACCCGAGGCCCCTGGGACCTCAACCAAACATACGGACATATCCCATAACATCATTCAAACTTGTACCAATCCTTAAACCACCTAAAACAATGCCGGAAACTCGAATTAATCAATGATTTGAACCTAAGAACTTCAAATTCCAACCAAACTCGCTTTTGATCAAAACCCTAACCAAAACACGTCCGATTGACCTAAAGTTTTTCACACACATCCCAAATGACATGACGGAGCTACAGCAACTTCCGGAATTCAAATCCAACCCTCGGATCAAAAACTCACTATCGGACCGGAAACTTCAAAAATTCAAACTTCGGCATTTCAAGCCTAAATGAGCTACGGACTTCCAAATAACATTCTGAACACGCTCCCAACCCCAAAATCACTAACGGAGCTAATAGAACCATCAGATTTCCATTCCGAGGTCGTCTTCACACTGTTCTGAATACGGGCCATTTTTCAACTCTTAAACTCTCTTTTAGGGACTAAGTGTCCCAAAACACTCCGGACCCTAATACCGAACATCCCGGAAAACGAAAATAGCATAAATAAACTTAGGGAAAGCAGTTAATTGGGGATCGGGGTGTAAATTCCAAAAACGACCGGCCGAGTCGTTACACACAAGCCATCAAGGCACATACAAAACTGAGCGCTCATGTGAGCATACAGACGTGAGAAAGGAATTTCAAGAGTTATATCTCAAGCTGAATCAAGTACGCACGATAAGAATTCCAAGAAAGTGAAATTTTCCTAAAGGTTCTACAGTCTCTCGAGGATAAATACAGATGTCTCCGTACCGATCCGCGAGACTCAACTAAACCTGCTCATGACTCGTGAGACGTAGTAAACTAGGCTCTGATACCAACTTGTCACGACCCAAACCCACTTGGTCATGATGGCGCCTCTCGTGAAGATGAGGCCAGCCAACAGAACATTTAACTCCTCAATTAACTGACAGTTATAAATCACAAGCAAGCTTACGGGAAGAATATCGTAACCGGCAATACAGACATAAATGGGATAACAAGAAAAAGCCAACCCAAATCCAGCCCACAATCAGGGTGTCACAAGTCATGAGCTACTACAGATTTTAATTACTGCTATGAGACTATATCTAAGAACATAGTCCGAAGATAGATGAAGTACAAAGGATAAGGAAGAAATGGGGGCTGTGGACGCTGACAGCTACCTCGTCTCTCTGGGTCCACCTGGCCTCGATGAAAAACAGGGCTCAGGAACGAACTCTGCTATACCTGTATCTACACACACGATGCAGGGAGTAATGTGAGTACTCCGACCCAGTGAGTAATAAAAATAAATAATTTCTAAGAACATAGAAATCCCACAAAGTCACAATTTATGCTATCTCAAGCAGTAAAATCAGGGAAACAGTAGAAACCGATGAAGTACAGTAAGAAAACTCTTTGAAAACAGTTAAAAACAATTATTCTCAATCAATAAGAGATGCTCAAGAACCTTCCCCTCGGGTGCCATATCAAACTCTCAATGCAATATGAGCCCCGCGGGCTATGTATCAATCACTCAGTACAACATCAGCACCTCGGACTCACTATCACTCATGTGGGTACCCGCGCTCACTGTGGGTGTGCAGACTCCGGAGGGGCTCCTACAGCCCAAGCGCTACCAATAAGGCCTGAAAGCCTGAACAATATCAATGCGAGGCCTGAAAGCCTGCTCATAATACAATCGAGGCCAGAAAGCCTCCTTACATAACAATCGAGTCCTGAAAGCCTCCTCACATCACTCGAGGCATGAAAGCCTCCTCTCATCACTCATCAAATCCTCAATCATGGCCCTCGGCCTCAATCAGTCCAAATTAATCATAAGCCCCTTGGGCATCAATGAAAACGAAAATGCTCAGCTCAAACAATAGTTCAAATATAAGTTAAAACTCAAGGTTGAGTAAAAATATAGCTGAGTTCATGAAACAATGTACTTCAAATGGACTGAGTTCGAATAATATTTCAAATAGTGAGGAAAACAATGATGATAGCACACAAGAAGTTCAAACAGTCGGCAATAAGCCCCAAATATGGCAATACACCCAAGTCATAGTGAAAAACCACACGTCATAGTCAAATACGCGATAAAATCAACAACCGGGGCTGACCAAGTCATAATCCCCAATGGTGCTCTACCCCACGCTCATATCCGGCATGCAAATCACCTCAATATAGCACTATGATGTGCCAATCTAGGGTGTCAAACCCTCAGGATATCATTTACAAATATTATTCACCTCGAACAGGTGAAAACTCTATCTTGCGACGCCTTTGCCTTGCAAATCGACCTCCTCGCACGTCGAATATTCTCAAAACCACAACGAATACATTACAATAGGCTAAGGGGACATAACCCAATCGAAAACAGTCAAAAAATAGCAAAAATCTCGAAACTAGCAAAACCCGAGCCCCGGGCCCGCTTCTTGAAAAATTTCAAAACTTATATTACCGTATTCCTCATCTCGCCACAAGTCCATACATATCAAGAACTCCCAAATCCAAGCTCAAATGACCTATCAAATCCCAATTTGAAATATCAAAACTCAAGCCCTAACTTTACCCCTTTTTGGTGAATTTTAACCAATTTCCATGTTAAATCTAACATAATCTCGTGTATTTAGGCTAAGGAACTTACCTCAAATCAATCCTCCTTCAATCCCTCTTCAATTAGCTCTCCCAATCTCCAAAATCGCTCAATAATAGAGGAAAAATAACATAGGCTCGCGGATGAAATATCAATTAAAACCCTTCTGCCCAGCCGGTATTTACTCTGTGCGAACGCGAGGGTCCTCCCGCGTTCGCGATGAACAAATCTCGCATCTAGCAAAAATACCCTTTGCGAACGCGGTTACATCCATGCGAATGCGAAGGTCTGGAACTCAATCTTACGCGAACGCGAACATCACCACGCGAACGTGAAAGGCAACAGCCCTGGAATCCAACTCCTTATACGCGAATGCATCCCCCTTCACGCGAACGTGATGCATGGTCTGCTTTCCTTTCGCGATTGCGAAGCATCAGATACAAATGCGAAGGCCAAAAAATCCTTGCCCTCAAATTCCTTCTACGCATTCGCGTCTCACCAATGCGAACGCAAAGAACAACTCTTCTGCAACAAAATAACTGAAAATCTGCAATCTTTTAAGGCCAAAATTGGTCCGATTGACCATCCGAAATCACCGCGAGTCCCCCGGGACCTCAACCATAAGCACCAACATGACCTATGACATCATACGAACTTGTTCCAATCCTCAAAACACATCAAACAATGCTAAAACCATCAAATCACATCGGATTCAAGCCTAAGTTTCTTCAAAACTTCCGAAATGCGCATTCGATCAAGAACCCAACCAAACGATGTCCGAATGACCTGAAAATTTGCACACATATCCAAAATAACCCAAGGAAGCTACAAAAACTCTCGGAATTCCATTCTGACCCTTGGATCAAAATCTCACCTATCAACCGGAATTCGCCAAAATTCTAACTTCGCCAATTCAAGCCTAATTCTACACCAGACCTCCAAAATCCATTCTGATTGCACTCCTAAGTCACAAATCATCCCCCTAAGTTAAACGACTCACTGGAAATCACATCCGAGCCCTCTAACTCAATAGGCAACATCCGGTTGACTTTTCCAACTTAAGCTTTCCTTAAGGAGACTAAGTGCCTTATTTCTTATCAAAAATAATCCCAATCAGCTCTCACACACCACATACTGATAATGAAATATTAAGAAGCAATAAATGGGAAAAACGGGATAGTATCACATGAGACGACGTTCCGGGTCATCACAGGAACAAACTCTCTCGTGAACATGTCTGAGAATTGGGTCCAAGTCACTGAAGCAGCCTCGACTGGACTGTCTATCTCATAAGTATGCCATGATTCATAGGCGGCTCCCCGAAGCTGAAAGGCTGTGAAAGAAATCCCGCTAGACTCCACTATGCCCATAGTGCGAAGGATATGATGACACTCTCTAAAAATCCCAAGGCGTCATCTGATGCTAGGCCACTGAACACTGGGGGATCATATTTATTGAACCTCTCTAGTCTACGCTGCTCATCCTCTGAAGCAGCTGACCCATCCTCATGCTGAAGTGGCATTGCAGGCGGTACAGGAATAACCTCTAGGACCTGCTCTATCTGCACTCTCTGCTCAGGAGTGCGGGCTGCGGGAGTCTGGGCCCCTCCCCCGGCCTGGGATGTGGTGCAGCAAGGGGAAGCAACCCCGCCTGAGCCAAGGTAGTGTACATGCTCATGAGCTAAGCCAGAGTCTCCTGAAGCGCTGGAGTAATAGTAGTTGTGGTAGGTGTACCAGGTGCCTGAGCTCTAACTAGATCTGCTGGTGGTACCTCAGCAGCAACTCGCGCGGGTGTTGTGGCTGCACCTCGTGCGCGTCATCGACCTCTACCCCGGCCCCAGCCTCTGACGGCGGCGGCAGGGGGCGCGAGTACCTGGTCCTCTCGTGTAGCACGTGTCCACACCATCTGTGAGAGAATCGAAGATAAAAGTTTAGAATTGATGTCAAAATATCGCACGACAAGTAATCCAAAAGAAAAAAAGATTTTTCCTAAACAGTTACATAGCCTCTCGTAGATAAATACAGACATCTCCGTACCGATCAGCGAGACTCTAATAAACCGGCTTGTGTTCCATGACTCCTATGAACCTAGAGCTCCGATACCAACTTGTGACGACCCTAGTTCACCGACCATGAACATGTCATGATGGCACCTAGTCCCCATGACCAGATAAGCCAAATATTCTGGAATATGTAATAATTGTGGAAAAACAGAATAAACCAAATAAAATAACTTGGAGAAAACGGTACTGGATGCCACGCGGCATGTACAACTCAATAAAACACAAGTATAACACTATTACCAAAGACCCGAAAACTCACGGGCAACACAGGCTATAGAAATGTACAGTGTGGCTCCAAAACTCTAGATTATTCTAATAACCGAAAGAGAGAAAAAAACTAGATACTAAAGATAGAGTAAGAAAGAGACTCGTCGATCTGCGGACGCAGTAGAACTACCTTGAAGTCTCCGTGGTCCTCCTGCCTCACTGATAGTGCGCCTGAGTAGAGGTACCTGAATGATTTGCATATGAAAAAATGCGTAGGAAGGACATGAGTACACCACAGCGGTACTCAGTAAGTGCCAAGCCTAACCTCGGTTGGGTGGTAACGAGGAAGGTCAGGGCCCTCCTGAGATAAACATAATAATAATAATAATAATAATAATAATAATAATAATAATAATAATAATAATAATAATAATAATAATAATAATAATAATAATAATAATAATAATAATAAGGTGACGGAAACCATCTAAATAAAGTCCACAACGAAAATCTGAACCGAATAAGCACAGGAGAGCAGTAATAGAAAGTAACGGTAACAATACAAGTAAATACTGTCCTCAACCAGGAATAGTAACAGTAAATATATTGGTAACCCGAGAATCTATTGGTATCCTCATCATGTGTACTAGGGATCTCTTGGTATCCCGAGGATTTCTTGGTATCCTCAATAAGTGAGTCAGGGATCTCTTGGTATCCCAAGGATCTCTTGGTATCCTCAATTAGTGATTCGGGCATCTCTTGGTATCCCAATGTATATATATAGGAACACGTGCCACGGATCGCTTGGTATCCCGCACCTTCAATCCAGAATAAGTCAGGTACAGGGGGATCTCCCGGGAAGCCGTCCCGTAGTCCCAATTTAAAGCACACCATAACAACAACTCATAATCTCAGAATAAATGCTAAACCAATACAAGTAATAGAAATTTCTAACCTATTATGCTTCACAGAGTGCAAATAGTATAGTTAAACAATTTAAGCAAGTAAGTCAGCTAAGCATGCTTCTCTAAGCTAGCAAGATCTAAACCTACAATTTAAATGAACCAGTGAACAGAAAATCTCAATGTAATTACTCCAATTAGAAAAAGATTTACAACAATTTGCTCAAGTACGCGCTCGTCACCTCACGTACGAGGCATTCAATTATTCAGAGCATGTCCTAAGAGGAAAAGTCCCCCACACAAGGTTAGACAAGCCACTTACCTCGAACTGGCTAAACACCACTAGAAACCGCACCTTTGCCACGAGTATCCGGCTCCAAATATCCCAAATCTATTCAAGTCAATTATATATTGTAAAAAATATTGCAAACACCTTATTCCACTATAGAAATTAAAGCTAGGGCACAAAAATAGGTAAAATGACCAAAATGCCTCTCCAACCAACATCTCGGAATTGAATAATTTTTACATTTTCAGAACCCTCGTACTCTCACGAGTCTAACCATATAAAATTCTCCCAAATCGGAGGTCAAGTGCCATCTCAAAACCCCAAAGTTTGGTCTATGAATTTTTACCCCAAATTACCAAGTTTTTGATCCTAAATTCGAATTCAAATGATGTATTTAGCTATATAATGATGAAATATAATGAAAAGGGATCAAGGAAACATTATCCAATGATTTTCTCTCCAAAACTCACACAAAATCGCCTTCTCCCGAGCTTTCAATCGATTTTCAACTTATGAAATTAAACCCTCGAAATTTTCTATTTTTGCCCAGGCATTTCCTCTTCTGCGGACAAGAGACCGCTTCTACGGTCCCGCTTAAGTGGAAAAACAACCGCTTCTGCGGCTTCTCATAAAAGGGCAGGTTCCACTTCAGCGGATAAATAACCGCTTCTGCGGTACCGCTTATGCGATCAAACAACCGCTTATGCGATTCTTGAGGGGGAGACCAAATCTCGCTTCTGCGATAAGGGGGCTGCTTCTGCGGCTCCGCTTCTGTGGTCCCCAAACTGTAGAAGCGAAAATACCAGAAGAAATAAGACACCAGCTGCTGCAAACTTAGAGATTTTCCCCCGTTAACGACCCGAAATAATCCCGAGGCCCCCGGGACCTCAACCAAAAGTACCAATAACACCTAATACCTAATTCAAACTTGTACCAATCCTTAAAACACCTAAAACAACACCGGAAATGCAATTAAATCAAAGATTCAAGCCTAAGAACTTAAAATTCCAACAAAACACGCTTTCAATCAAAAATCTAACAGAACCTCGCCCGAATGACCTGAAATTTTCCACGCACGTCCCAAATGACATGACGGGGCTACAACAACTTCCCAAATTCAAGTTCGACCCTCGGATCAAAAACTCACTATCAGACCGGAAACTTCTAAAATTCAAGCTTCGGCATTTCAAGCCTAAATGAGCTACGAACCCCTAAAATACATTCCGAACACGATCCCAACCCCGAAATCATTTAACTGAGAGAACAAAACCATCGGATTTCCAGTTTGAGGTTGTCTTCACACTGTTCCGAATATGGACCATTTTTTAACTCTTAAGCTCTCATTTAGGGACTAAGTGTCCCAAAACTCTCTGACTCCTAACACCGAACGTCCCGGAAAACCAATATAGCAGAAAAGAACTTAGGGGAAGCAGTTAATGGGGAATCTGGGCGTAAATCACAAAAACGACCGGCCGGGTCGTTACAGAGAGGGATGGTCTCAGATCTGAGCTTTCCAAAGAAAAGAAGAAGAATGATGGAATTCTTCAGAATATGTTGAATCTTCTCCAGACCCAATCCCAACCCTCTAGTTCCTCCAAGCCTTAGGACTCCTAGATCCTATTTTTCTGAACTTATTTAGTACCCCAGTGACCCAGATTATGGATTTTTCTATCTTTCTACTTTTGCTCATGGTCTGAATATTTTTCTTTCTTTTTGTGGATTGTAGGTGACAACATATCTCTATCAATGATAACTACTGTTCTGCTCTTGTTCAGTGATTAATTTGTCCTTGATAGTTTAAATATGTTTGTTTGATTACTGATAATTGTATCATGATTGCACTTGCAGTTGTCTCAGTGGCCATGAGTACTTATTAAAATATGAAAATCATTCTTTGTATGCAACTTTTCGATGATGCCAAAAGGGAGAAGAGACATTGTGCTTTACACATTCTAAAATAAGTGATGTTTATAACCTAATTAACCTGGTGCTAGATGATAAATGAATTTTCTAAGTTTAGTATTGATGGTTAAGATGAGTTCTTGCAGGTTCCAAATCAGTAAAAAATACAGAGTTTGTCATTATCAAAAATGAGTAATTTGTTGGCCCAAGAACATGTGAAGTTTTGAAGAATGACAAAAGAACTCAGTCATGGACCAGGTCCATTTTGTGAAGCACAATCATAATCAACCTATACATATGATATGCACGTGAAAGAGATAAGTCCTACTGATCAATCAACAATATCTCCTCATCTGATAAAAAAGGTTGCATATTAGATAAGCAAAGAAAGTCTCCTTATATGAAGAGAACACAAAACAGGATAAAAATAGTGTTAGAGTTTGATATCATCATGAACTCTTTTGCGATTGAAGAGCAGCAATTGAGTCCCAATCAAACTCTGATTACTAACCTATTAAATAACAATGATTGTTCTATTCGACAGGTGTTGCACAAACGCAGATGTTAAACTAAATTGAGATCAAAAGAGCAAGGCGATTTTGCAAGCAATTTATGTGAGATTTGAGTGTGCACTCCTGAAGCTACTTGAACGAGATAGAAGAACCAGTTCCATTGTGTCTATCTTTTATTATAGTTCAATTGTCATAGGTGTTTTATAATTGTACCTTTCAACTTTCATAGAAGCAATTGTATTAGGTACCTAGAGTTTTCAAGTTAGAGTTAACTTGAAGTTATCGCAACAGTTGAGGTTGTGTGCCACAACGGGATTAGAGTTAATCCTTAGGTTTACAAAGAGTTTTTGTAAATGCTGTTTTAGATCAGTGATTTTAGTGAAAGTTTGGGAAAATCCTACTGAGTAGTAGGTCATATTTTTTTTACCTTTTGAGCCAGGTATTTTCCACGTAAAAATCTCTGTGTTCTTTACTTTCAGTATTTATTATTCCGCAAACAGTAGTAGTTGGAACCAAGTTCTTCTATAGAGTAGTTAAGCGAAAATTGGGTACCACACAAATCACCCCTCTTGTGTGGCATTGACACTTAAATGATTCCTACTTTTGTAATGATGCATATTAGCCATATGTAGGAGGGGAAAAGGGCGGGTTCGGGTCAAAAACGGGTAATGAGAAAATGGATAAATTATCCGATCCGACCTATATTTAATACAAAAAAAATTAAACGGGTTAACCGGTGTATAATATGGGTAACCACATTGTCCATAACTTCTTGCATATGATCACTTTTGATAGAATTCTTAATTCTCCTTACGTTAGGAACCCCTAATTTGAAGCTTTACAAATATAAAATTTAGACCTATTGGTTATCCATTGGTAACCCATTTGTTATCTATTTTTTAAATGGATAATACTGTTCTTATCCATATTTGACCCATTTTTAAAAAGTTCATTATCCAACCCATTTTTAGTGGATAATATGCACGGTTAACTATTTTTTTAAACCATTTTACCACCCCTAATATATAATATACTATCTCTTTTTAACCGAAAAAAAAGAATAATTAAATTCTAATAAAAAGAAGTACAATTGTTCAACAACACCCTAAGTTACTCAATCTTTTATGTTTCTGTACAAACTTAGCTAGCTTATTATATTGACTTCTTTGATATCATATATGGTTGCAGAAAACTTATTACCAATATTATTAGTTATAAGTTTAATCTCTTTCTTCTTGAGAACACATATATGAGTAGTAGTCAGAAAAAAACAAAAGTTGCGTTTCTCTAGTTAAAAAGAATGTAATTAATGTAATATTGGGTAGTACTAAATTCTTTCCAAATATCTTGGGTCATCAATGTCTCCTTCCAACTATGCAAACAAATGTAAAATCTTTCATATTAATTAAAGAACATCTTCATTTCTGTATATAACATTGCCATTCCAAGCAACAAAAAATATCTCAATATCTACCAATACTTCCACCTTGTTTGCATATTTGTCGAGGACAACATATGACAAGGAAGAAGGTGAAGTTAGCTTTCATAACTAATGACTCAGCAAGAAAAGCAACATTCAAGAAAAGGAAAAAGGACCTGATGAAGAAGGTGAGTGAATTGAGAACCCTTTGTGGTGTTGATGCTTGTGCTATTATTTATAGCCCATATGTGAACCAACCTGAGGTATGGCCAAATACAATGGGAGCTCAAAGTATGCTCGAGGAGTTCAAGAGAATGCCAGAGATGGAACAAAGCAAGAAGATGGTGAATCAAGAGAGTTTTATCAAACAAAGGATTGCAAGAGCAGCTGAAGAAACAAAGCAAGGAGAATACAGAGAAGGAGATGACTAAAGTTATGTACCAGTATTTGGCTAGAAAAGGGATGCAGAATTTGAATTTGGGAGTTTTGAATTATCTTGGTTCGGTTGTTGATCAAAATTTGAAGGAGAATAATAAGAGGATTGAAGCATTTGAAAAAGGGGCTTCCTCTTCTTCTTCTGTTGCTGTTGTTGTATCACAGACTGCTGCTTTGCCATCAGTGGTGGAAATAGGGTTGGAGGGAATGCAGAGGACACAAACAGAGTGGTTTAATAACTGGATGAATAACAATACAAATGCAGAGCAGATTGGATTTGGACATGGAGATGAGATGATTATGCCTAGTTTTAATGATAACCACAACACTAGCATGTGGCCTAATGCTTTCTTCCTTATGTTTATATTTCATGTTAAGTAATCCCTTCTGCATGGAGTTTCTTTTCTGGATATTTCCTTTTACTTTTTTTTTTACCCTTGTTATTTTCTGAACCAGATTCAATTCGTAATGAGTTTTTATCTTCTACTTAATCCTTATTTTTTGCTTTGTCCATTTGGTATTTTATTATTTAGAATTCCTGGTATCAGTAAAAGAAAGAAGTGATAAATGGAACTAATGTGATTAATTGAAATTGGCAGTACTCCTTGTGCAAGATTTAACACGACGTTATTATTGCTTGGCTTATGAATTATGGACGTGATTGAATTTGGAAACTTATAAAGTGTTGCAATATATATCGTTCTACAAAATATATAATCAGACCATGAATTCCTTACATTATTGTGAAATTTAGTAGATAATGATGAATAGTATATAATATTTTTTATAATGAACCCGATCTTCCCATTAATTTCAACTTTATTTCCATCTTAGAATAAGTACTACATGAAATAAGATTTTTAGTGGAAATATTTTATTTCGGCCTCTTTAGTTGTCACCAAAAGTAGTATGATATATTGCTCTTTAGAGTAACGACCTACCTAAAATATATTTTGTGGCGTTATTTATTTTTAGTGGTAAGTTTAGTCGCTACAAAAGCTAATATTAAAACAATAATGCCAGCAATGTGTTACGGGTGTCATGAATCAAACTGCTCTACGAATTTATGAACTAACAACAATGTGTTGGTTACCTTATCCTCAACCTCGATATGCCAGCATGATTTGTTTATACTCTGTTAAAGTTAGAGATTGAGTGAAAGCTATAGTACGTCTAGGAGAAGAGGGAGGAGAATGTGAGGCTAAGTGCTACAACAACTTGATGTTTCAACAAAAAAAATATGAAATGAAATGTACTGTGGTAGCTAATTAAAAAGAGACAAATCATGCATCCGCAAATAGACATATTTTTCATGCATATTAAAAAATGTACTCATAATGAATATACATAAAAATGCACAGAGTGGAGGAGTGTAGGACCCATTCCAAAAAATAAATAAATAGACAAGGATGTTAAAATCTAATTGCACTCATAGCCTTAATCGATGAAACTAATAAAAAGACAACAACTTTTCAATTAAACTAAGAAAAAAACTACAGAAGAATCCTGAAGCTTACTTGTATCTGCAGACTGCAATAATAAAAATATATGAATCAATATTATTAGCTACTGACAAAATGGACTACCAACAATTTGCAGAGAGTATGTTGGCAAACTGATAATATTTGCAATGTTAAGTGGTAGCATGTGATTTTTTATAATATCACTTGAAGTATCAAACAGATAATTTAATCGGCTCGTCGAGTAGCAGTCTACATATAGTACGAATTAAGTGCGAAACTCTAGAAGAGATTGCCCACAGTGAGGAGATTACTTCAGGACAGAACTTCTACTTGTTCTTGTGTTTATAACCTGGTGTCTAGATATATAGAAATAATAGCTAGAGGATATTGAGATGACATATATAACTTTTCTATCCTTTGTTATTCTATTTTTTTTATGTTATTCTTATTAAGGCTACTGTGAAGAACTTGCGTAGCAATGGAAAGGAAGAGAAGACAAAGCAACCAGAAAGATCATGACATGTGAAGAGAAAAAAAAATGTGGTGTTGGAGTCGGCTTGCGTACAGCTCGACTAATCTACAACTATCTATTTTCTGTCACCAGTTAGGCAAGGATGGACCCACGTGGATAGGTGAGGGGTCACTGGCACCCTATAGGCTCGGAAAAAAAACTATGTACTTATTATTGTATATATGTCGAGGACCCCTATAATAATTTTATTGTGCCCTCAAAAGAACAAATCGCTCCATAATTGCATTGGTTCAACGGGTTGTTAAAGTTTCATTCCCTTGCTGCTAGACCCAGGATCGAGATCCACACCAGCTTTACTTGACAATTTCTTTCTTTTTTCCTTTTTTAATTGACTGATAGTTTAGTACTCCATATTTAGTAGCCAATTTGGTTTATTTATTTTTTAATTCAAACATTAATTTAGTACTAGCACATTGAAGTCACTTAGTTTTTTTTTTCTTTTAATATCTCTCCATCTAAGCTCCAAAACTCAACTTTTCTTCACGATTCGTTTTTCATATCTTCTACATAAAATAGCAAAAAACTCCATTGGAGATACATTTTTCTAGACCCTGAAAAGTTAATATGCAGATATAAAAATAATGATTAAAGACAGTAGGAAAGGGGGATAAAATATTTTATTAACTAGTTTCATTAGTCTATAATCTTTATCTCTAACAAATTTTTATTATTATTTTATTTAGAAAAAATAAAGACAACTAAAACCCTTCTTCCATCAACGTTTACTTTGGCAAAATAGCAAGTATCTGTTGACTCTGCGACGTTGGTTGAGACTTTTTGGATTACCTATAGACCTTTATTAGTCTTGATTTTATTTAAATTTTTAAATTTTTTAACATTCTTTTGGCCACGAACTCGTAATCACTAAGTTTTCAAAGAGTTAAAAGCCAGACTATATTGCAACTAAGATTATTTTCATATTTACTTTAAAGATAATGGTACCCCCGCAATGTTTAACTCCTTGGTCCGCCTCTGTTAGGTACCATGAACCCTTCAAGTTTTAGGGATATCGGAGGAATTCACATGACATGCTTCTGTCGAGATTCAAACCTTTATTCCAACGTGTAACTCCATTTCTTCCAACTCTAGGCCATCGCTTTCAAATAATCTATGTCTCTCTTAGTGCCCTTCAAAAGCTAGTACCATACAACATTTATAGGTTAGAAAACATAAAATGTGCTAACACAAATAAATAACCTTGGGAACCAAGTCATCACAAAGAGAAACACAAATCTCAACAATTACTAAATAGAGCTGTAACGACACGACCGGTCGTTTCGAGCCCTAGCATGTCGTTCAGCAGTCTGAGGCCATGAGTAGCTTCATTCCAAGTATTGTGACTTGTTCACATGGTCGGAATTTAAATTCAGGAAGATAGGAGTAAATTTAAATGAAAATTCTCATTGAGAAGCTTAAAGTTGAAAGAATAAACTAGGATTGGAATTTTGAGTAAACGACCTCGGAATAGGATCTGAAGGTTCCAGCAGGTTCGTATGATGATTTCGGACTTGGGCGTATGCCCGTATTGAGTTTTAGATAACCCGGGAGCGTTTTGGCACCTATTGTGGAAGTTAACATTTTTGAAGGAATTTCTTAAGTTTGGCTTGGAGTGCATTTCAGCGTTATCGATGTCCGTTTGGGATTCCGAGACTGGGAGTAGCTCTGTATGGTGATTCTGGAGCTGGGTGCGTGAACGGAAGTGAATTCGGAGGCCCGTAGGTAATTTTGAAGCCATTTGGCTAAAGATAGAAATTTGAAGGGTTTTGGGAAGACCGGAAGTGGACTCTTTGATATCGGTGTCGGAATCCAATTCCAAAAGTTGGAGTAGGTCTGTAATGTCAAATATGACTTGTGTACAAAATGTGAGGTCAATCGGATGTGATTTGATAGGTTTAAGCATCAGAAATAGAAGTTGAAAAGTTCAAAGTTCATAAAGCTTGAATCGGGGTGTGATTCTTAGTTTCAGCATTGTTTGATATTATTTGAGGCCTCGAGCAGGTCCGTAATGTATTTTGGGAGTGGTTGGTATAATTGGTTGGGGTCCCAGGGGCCTCGGGTGGATTCCGGGGGGCTAACAAATCGATAATGGATTTTTTGGAAATAAATGAGTTGCTGGTTGCTGGTATTTCCGCTTCTGCGGAGATGGGACAGCAGAAGCGTGAAAGAAGCCGCAGAAGCGGTTGGTAAAGAAGGGGATCAGGGACCACTTATGCGGTCAGATATCCGCAAAAGCGGTAGAGGGCACCACAGAAGCGTAATTGTTCGAAGGTCGTGGGCCGCAGATGCGATCAAGGTTCCGCAGAAGCGGGACCGCATCTACAGAAAGAGCATCGCAGAAGCGAAAGGGGGCTAGGCCAGGGGAAGACGCAGAAGCGACCTATTGTCCGCAAATGCGGAACCGCATAAGCGGCAATATTTCCGTAGAAGCGGAAATGTCTGGAGGCAGAAGCATTGTTTTAAAAGTCGGATTTTGACCATTTCTCTCTCATTTCTCATGGCTTTGGCGATTTTGGGAGGATTCAAGAGAGGTTCTTCATCAAATAATGTTAAGTTAGGTTATTTCTACCTATTATGAGTTAAATACATTAATTATGCATGGATTTTAGTATGAAAATGGATAGAAAATTGAGGGTTAGAGGAAAACCTAAAAAATTATAATCTTGGATTTTAGCCACGATTTTGAGTATGGAATTAAGAGAAAATTTTATATTTGAGTTCCTAAGGTCATGATTAACCTTTATATTCGAGAAATTTCATATTTTGGGCACGTGGGCCAAAGGGCAATTTTGTCAACTTTTCGATCGGAGTTGGGAATTTCTATAAATTAGATTCTAATGAATGATTGAGCATATATTAATGGATTTGTATCATTATTGGCTAGTTTTGGAGCATTATGCATTGGTGCAAGTCTTCGGAGGAATGTAGAATGTCGATTTTGAGTCTTCGGAGCAAGGTGAGTTTCCTTTCTAATCTTGTGAGGGGGAATTTACCCCATAGGTGAAGTAATTGATTATGTGCTCCTATTTGTTGGGGCTACGTACGCACGAGGTGACGATAGTCCGTGCGTAGCTACTATTGTGCTATTGTCCGGGTAGTTAGGACCCAAAAGCATGTTATACTTGGATTACTGTGAACCCATTGATAATTTGAATTATTTAAATCACCTTGAATTGGTAAAGGAATTTTAAAAAAAAGAAATTTAATATTAAATTCTCCCTGAAATGTTAAAAAGAGAAATTTGTCTATTTGGTTGATTATCCTCGATAAGCTCTTGATTTCCTACTTGAGCATGTATTTTATGTATGCCTGCATCGCATGGATGATTCGCGAGTAGGATATGTGTTTATTTATGGAACGGGACGAATGCCTCGGTGAAAATAGATGCATCTATAGTACGGGCCGCTCGACCCTCGGTAGTGCATAATTTACATTTATGTTGGAGCGGGCCGTCGACTTCGGCATGATTTGTGCATGTTTATCTGTTACTTAAAAATTGTAAACGTGGAATAGGCCCTATGTGGCTTGATATAAAATGATAAGATAATAAAGAACAGACTTTAGAAGCCCTTGATTTACTGTTGAAGATGTTTACCTGTTTTCTGGCTTCATAATCAGAACTTTTATACAAATCCATGATTATTCTCGCACTTATAGAATATTGCTAATTGACCTCTAGTGAGTGTCGGAGTTGGCCATCTCGCCTCTACCCCTTCGCGATTAGGCGGGATACTCACTGAGTACACATTGATTACGTACTCATACTACACTTTTGTGCATTTTTGTTGCACAGGTATATACACGTCTAGCAGCCTGCTGAGCGTAGCAGCATGCATAACTCTAGGACTAGGTGATCTGCATTGTTCGAGACGACCCGCAGCCAGTGTAGTTCCTTTCAGCATTTTATTATTTATTTCCTATCCACTGTATTTCGAACAAATGTTGTATTTTACTTTCCTTATCGATAGTTGCTCATGTACTTGTGACACCGGGTTCTGGGATGGTTTGGAGTATGGTATTAATTGCTTAACCTTTAAATTTGATTTGAAAATATATTCTTTAAAATTTCTAAATAATGAAGGAAATATCCTGTATTTCAGAAGTGTTAAAATAAGATTAACTTAAAGTATTTGAGTTGGCTGGCCTGACAAAAGTGTCCGGCTGTGACGACCCGACCCGTCGTCTCATGTGTTACTGCTATGTTTCCCCCATTTCAATCTTCTTCATATTTTGTTATCGGTATGTGGTGTGTTAGAGTTGATTTGGATTGGTTTTGATAAGAATTGAGGTACTTAGTCTCTTCAAGGAAGGCTTAATTTGGAAAAGTCTATCGAACGTTGACTTATGAGTTAGAGGGCTCGGATGTGATTTTTGGCAATTCAGTTAGCTTCGGGAGGTGATTTGTGACTTAGGAGTGCGATCAGAATTGATTTTGGAGGTCCGGTGTAGAATTAAGCTTGAATTGGCGAAGTAAG
The DNA here is from genome assembly GCA_026770625.1 of Nicotiana glauca. Taxonomy (NCBI): domain Eukaryota; kingdom Viridiplantae; phylum Streptophyta; class Magnoliopsida; order Solanales; family Solanaceae; genus Nicotiana; species Nicotiana glauca. The sequence continues at coordinate 54,506 of MU679820.1, read as the reverse complement.
AATTTTGGCGAATTCCGGTTGATAGATGAGATTTTGATACGAGAGTCAGAATGGAGTTCCGAGAGTTGCAGTAGCTTCGTTGGGTGATTTTGCATATGTGTGCAAATTTTCAGGTCATTCGGACATCGTTTGGTTGGGTTTTTTGATCGAATGCGAGTTTCGGAAGTTTTGGTTGAACTTAAGCTTTGATTTGAGGAAATTTGATGATTTTGATGTTAACTATAGTGTTTTAACGGTTCGAGCAAGTTTGAATAATGTTTTAAGTTATGTCTGTGCTTTTGGTTGAGGTCCCGGGGGCCTCGGGGTAAGATCGAGAGTTAAAAACAGGAGTTTTTGAACTTGCTTCAGGTCTATGACTTCTGTCATCTGGTATTTCCGCTTCTGCAGAAACGGACCGTAGAAGCAGTTCCGCAAAAGCGGGTAAGGGAGTGCAGGAGCGATTTTGGTATGGGCTGTGAAGTTTCGCAGAAGCAGAACTTGGTTCGCATTAGCGGGTCCGTAAGAGCCGACTTCTGTATGCAGAAGCGGACTTGGGGATCCGCAGAAGCGAGTCTCTTATCGCATAAGCGGTCGTGGGGAAATTATGTGAAAAACCGCAAAAGCGGATATTTGGATGCGGAAGCGATACCGCAGAAGCAGTTTTGGGAATCGCAAAAGCGGAAACTGGGCTGGTCATAAAGGATTTTTATTGAAACATTTCATCCGCGAGGGTTATGTATTTTCATCCATTTTGAGCGAGCTTTGAGAGCTTGGAGGCGATTTTGAAGAGGGATTCAAGGAGGAATGATTGGAGGTAAGATTCATGAACCTAAAACTCGTTTTTATTGAGAAATCTACCTAGAAATTCATGGAACTTAGCCTAAAATGGATGAATTAGGGCTTGGGATTTTGAGAATTTAAATAGGGATTTGAGGGAGCATTTGGTCTCCGATATTGATGAATTTTATATGTACGGACTCGTGTCGAGACGAGGAATCCGTTGATGTGAATTTCATAATTTTTCGACAAGTGGGACCGGGGCTCGGGTTTTGCCAACTTCGAGATTTTTGGTGTTTTTAGAGTTCTTTTGATTGGGTTATGTTTATTTAGCTTATTTTAACGTATTTGTTGTGGTTTTGGTCAGACTCGATGTGCGAGGAGGTGTATTCGAGAGGTAAAGGCATAGCGGACTAGTCTTGTGTCCGGTTTGAAGTGAGTAATAGATGTAGATGATGACCTGAGTGTTTGAAACCCCGGTTTATCACACTATGACGCTATATTGAGGCGAGACACGCACTCCATGAAGAGTGCAGGGTCGTTTGTGATTGGGGGTTGTGGCTTAGTCCGCCCCGAGTGGTGTCCAAGCTGTGCTTTGGACTATAGACTCATTAGTAAACATCCTACTTGGATTGTTATGATATATTTGGGCCGAGTGCCGATTATTTGAATTCCTTGGGGATTATTATCAATGCTTCCATGATATTCAGCATGCTATATGATTTCAGTCCTGAGATTTAAACACTGTTTCGAGATACTTAGTCACATTCCTAAAGTTTTAAATACTTAAATGACAATTTTCTAATAATTGGAACTGAGAACTAAAATCTGACTTGGCTGTATAACTCACCTGTATATTCTGCACTGAGTGTGGATCGGGCTGCATGCCGCAGTGATGTCACGATGATATTGCGCTTGGGCTGTAGGAGCCCTCCGGAGTCTGAACCCCCACAGTGAGCGCTGGTAGCCAAATAGGTCGGGTTGTACGCCGCAACGGTCATGTGCATTGCATTGCATTCATGCATCGATATCTATCTGTCTTACCTGTTATTACCTAATGTTGTTCCATCGTTAAATGTGTAGAATTATCGGTTATAGCTTTGCATTGTTATATTTCGGGATTTCTTACTGTCAGCCATTATATATGTCTATAACCGCTGAGTTGGAAGTACCCACTTTACTCCCTGCACCATGAGTGTCTCGGGAGCATAGTCGAGTTATTTGCTGCTTTCAGAGCTTTTCAGGAGTTGTCGAGGTAGTTGCCTGACGTCCGCAGGACCCGACTCCTCCCCTATCCCTTTTATCTTTCCGCATTTTAGATCATCAGTATTACTGAGGAATTATTACTCTGTGTTATTAGAGGCTCTAGACTCATGACCCCATGTCTTTGGGAAATGTTGGTTATGTCAGTGTTTCATACTGTTTCTATCAAAATTATTGGTTAATAGACTTGTTGAACTGTTACTTTAATGCTATAAATTGGTAATAGGATGTGTGATTGGGTTGTGAGTGTTAATTTTTCGGGCTTGCCTAGCAATTGTGTTGGGTGCCATCACGACCGGGATTGGGGTCGTGACAAGTTGGTATCAGAGCCTAGGTTACTAGGCCTCATGAGTCATGAGTCGGTTAGTAGAGTCTCGCTGTTCGGTACGGAGACATCTGTATTTATCCTCGAGAGGCTGCGAAACCTTTAGGAAAACTTCACTTTCTTGGAATTCTTATCGTGCGTACTTGATTCAGCTTGAGATATAGCTCTTGAAATTCCTTCCACACATCTGTATGCACACGTGAGCACTCAGTATTGTATGTGCCTTGATGGCTTGTGATTCCCCGATCAAGGGGCGAGATATGATATTCGGGAGTATATCGGGCCAGTCTGGAGGACTTGAGGTCGGATCTTTGCCTATGGCTTGAGCACCGAGGTGCTGATCATGTAAGCAAGTGTTTTGAACTTATATGTTCAGTATTGTCCTTATTAGCCGGAATGGCGGTTGGATATCCATGTGATGAGTATGTTAGTGTTGTGAGATGTATCTATATGACTTGGTAGTGACGAAGAAGTCTGTTGGATAGTAGGTGAACGGTTAAGTGTTCGATTCCTATTGTGATTCGATGTGTGGCCCGAGTTGTAGGCGCGTGAAGAATATTTTAGTATCTCATAGTTGGGAAGTGAAGTACATTACGTGCGGCGGTATGAGTTCAGACTCAGGAAGACTAAATGGCTGTGTTATATGTATGACAGTGGAAGGTGTACTGAAATACTAAATTAATGTGAAACAGGTGGGTTACCTCCTGCGGAGTGTTCTTAAGGGGTACGATTCTTATGTATATTGTTAGAAGATCTCATGTGTAATTGAAAGGTACGTGTTGTAATTTGAAAATTTGGGTCGCTTCAGAGAGTGGACTCCGCTGATGTGGAGATAAATGCGAGGTTGTAGAGGATTTCAGTATCCGAGGATCCGTGTTTTCATAAACTAGTAGATGATTCGAGTTTAATCTCACTATGGTATTGTGGCATCATTAGAGTAAAAATACTATGGGTTATTGAGTATGTCTTGATATATGGCTTCGAGCCAAGTTGGGGAGGTTGTTGTTGATTAGCTGATTGCACGATTATGTGCTATATTGGTTCCTTTTCGAAGTATGCTGGCGGATCAGTTCTGGTTGCAGAAATTCAGCCGAGGATGGCACGAGTGAAGCAAAATTTTGACAAAGGTTATATGGTGCTTTGTATGTGTGTGGAAATAATAGTATGTCTTGAGCTGTTGATGATAAAGAATGCTCAGTGTATAGAGAAGGAAGATGTTTGTTTGTATTGGAATGAGATCATCATGCGGTGTCAAAGTGCTAATAAGGCACGGGTGGTTTTGTTCATTGAGTCACGTAATTTGCAGTTTGAATAAGAGTGAATGACTTTCGAGAATGATTCTAATGTGTACAACATTTTACATGTATCAATCAGGTGCCTCAAGGTTGTGTATGTGGTCAGAGACTGTGTATTCATCGGGAAATATCGAGACTTGTGGTATTTTTATGTAATTATGGGATTCTATGTATCAGTATTGGGAAAGTAATGGTAATGAATTTCAGATTCGCAGGAAGTTCTTCGGGATAAAGTACTCTGGAAATGTGGTATTTCTGGGAACGATTGAGAGAGTATTCAGTGGCTATGGGTCTTAGATAGTGTGGTCTTATGTGCGAGTCTTATGTGGTAAGCCTGGATTGAGGCATTGTGATGCTACAGCGATTGAGAAATATCAAGTGGATAATGAACAAAAAGAGAAATTTGATAGACGGAATAGCTTGATAATAGACTGAATCGGTATGGTAAGGGTATTATTAATTCTTTGTATGTGATCGAGGCAATGAGGTTTTACATGCATTTTGCAGCAATGCTCTTGGGTTTTGACGGCTTGCTCAACTTGGTTTAGATAGGAGGATTCAGTCCTGGCAGTTTAGCTTGTACAAATGGAGTTGGCAGAGATGTTCTTGTTGGGTTTTACCGTGGTTTGAAGATGAATATATTTCCTATGGGTATGCGAAGCATGGAGTGTGTCACGATTTTTCTTCTAAATGGGATCAATAAAAGTTCTTGACTAGTTGAGTGCGTCGATGTCTGCGGCGCGGAAGGGAGATAAAAGTTCGCATGTTATCCTGGTGTGGTATGGTATATGCGATATGTTGTGCATGATTGGGATTTGTGTGTGTAAGGCTCGGTTCAGTTCGGAATGGAAAGTAATTAAATTCTTAAGCAGCACGGGCAGCTGCAGGTGATTTAAGGATCGATCTTCAGATGATTAGGGTGAATGATCCTCATATGACTATGTAAATGGTATTTCCAATCATAGTGATTTGATGAGGGTATATGTTTCAAAAAAAGGGAAATGTGATTATGTTGACGGCACTTCGGTAGTGTTGCGGCATTTTTCTTGATAGATCGACTGTTGATATCTGAGTGTGTTTGATGGCACAGGAAAATTTTAGAATATCTTCGAAGAATGACTGGGTACTCGAGGTGTAATATGTATTTATACTGCAAAATTTGGGATCAGGTATAGTAATTTGTGTGCTAGGTGGAGCTGGAGACTGGGAGTTCTCATGTTCAGGCTATGTAGTGGTTGTGGATATTGTGTATTGGTACCGTTAGCGGCTATTGGGGGTTTGGAAGCCCGAGTGGATCTTTCTTTGCTCGGTATATTAGATTTTGGATATGATATTGGGGTGTAAACTGGTTGTCTCGATGTTGGGTAATTCTAGACTATTGTGCTATGGGTTATGTTGGAAAATGCCACAGGTTGCGTGGCGAGGTGCATCGGACTATGTTCTAGCAGAATGGTTGTGTTCCAAAGACCAGCGGATGGCTGGGAAGGATTGCTTTCCTTAATTGGGCCTTTGTGGCGGATATCAGTATAGAGGTTTCTACCATTGATTCAGTTCCGGTATTGAAGGAATTTTTCGGATGCGTTCCTTATGGCCGGACATGTCACCGGGCGAGATTGTGAATTTCAGTATTGATTTGTTGTCGGGCACCATATCGTACGGCTCCGGCATGAGTTATAGTAGTGGAAGGAGCAACTCCAGGCTTCTTGGTAATGAGTTTGTTAGTAAGCTGATTGGATACGTGTTTCGCTTGAGTTGGCTTGGTTGGCCCCGAATTGTATTGATGAGGGATAGGTTAATTCGATCGTTATTAAACCTGCTAGTGATCTGGGGAGATCTATGAGTTGCTTTTTCGGTTCTATGAGGCGTAATGATTTTCGGACTATGGGCACATATAGTGCGGTGCTATTGAGATTCATAGTGGAAGTTGAGGGGCAAGGACCTCCGTTGTGTTTGAGTTTTGTAGGTTGCAATGCTATAAGTAGATATCATTATGAACTTAGTATGCTTACAACCGATGCTCAGTATTTTGTTATAATGAGCAAATTTGGCTCGATGTGCATCTCCCTATGTGAGATAATTGTGTGGATCGGGTGGCACGCTGCCACGGGTATGTTATCTGGATCGGGTTGCACGCCGCAACAGTGTGATGTTGAGAATAGTTTTCCATATGTTACTTGGTATGTCTTGCTTCCTGGTTTCTGAGGAAAGTCCGTATTGGGTGTAACTCGGCGAATAGAGCATCGGTTGCGTCCTTTCACGATTGAATGTGTATATTACTTGCTTCACCGTGGGTGTGATGGATTTCTTGGTTTCAGACACCAATCTGTGCCTGGCTGTCTATTTTGAGCACGGTGACCTGAGGTGCTTTATGTGTAACAGTGTTTGTCTAAGATCGCGCATTGTAGCGAGGCTATGTGGAGATTAGAACCTTCGAGGTAGATTCAGGTATTCTATTTCTATGATGTGGGACGGGGTCCCAGCCTTGTGTTGAGGTAGATTCAGGTATTCTATTTCTATGATGTGGGACGGGGTCCCAGCCTTGTGTTGTAATGATATTGATGATCTTAAGGTACAACTCTTTCGTTTGAGTCATTTTTCATGACTTGAGTATGTTCAGATCGTCTCTTATTGGTGCGTGTATTATGCAAGTTGTGGCTTAGGCCTGTGATGAGGTGCCACATCACCAGAGTGGTGTGTTGGATTTGAGGTGATCGTGGGAGTCATTAATGAACACGAACAGATTTGATTACAGCTTGTTGGAAGAATAATATCGAGGTTCGAGTTTATTCTTAATATTGACGTGAGGTTCTGATTTTGAGTATGATTTTAGAAATCTGTTATGGTATTAGTCAAAAAGGAAGTGGTTTCATGAGTGGTTGATCTTAGAAATGGTTACGGTTTGCTGTGTGCTTCATTATCATTGGTAGGATATGAAGTGTTGGAATGGGACTTTAGCTATTAAGAGGTTTCTATCGGTATATGGTTGTTGTGGACAACTGCTGTGAATAGAAGTTATCGTTTCAGGTGCTGGATTATACGGTATATCATGTGATTTCATTGAGGTTACATGTATGGGTTATTACAGTTGGTTCGGGACTATTCAAAGTATAGGTGTGAGGTTTTGATCGTATTGATGGTTTCAGAAGTGAAAAGGTAGTTCTGTGAATTATGGGCTACACTGGATTGGATAATTTCAGCTATGTTGTATTGTCGGACATATAAGAGATAGGGTGACGTGGGATCATCCCGGGTATATGCCTGGTAATGTTGTTCAGTTCTTGGTTGGTTTCTAGGACAACTATGGGTACGCTTGTGAGCACGTGATTTTTGCCCCAAGCAAATTATTCCAAAAATATATGCAAAAATAATTTTTTGTGTGAAAATTTATTGATAATTGTATGGAAATACTTGGATTTGTTTTATCTTTTAAAATATAATAAAGCAAAGAAAATCGAAACAAAGTACCATTTTTGTATTAATTAGAAAATACCAAAAATAGAAATAAATTACTTTTTAAATTTGGGAAAAAGTCAGAAAATTAAAGAAAAATACCAAGAAATAATAAATACAGGAGTAATACAAAAATACAGAAAAAAAAATAAAAATACAAAAAATATTAAGAAAATACAATGTATAAATACAAAATACAATATACAACAAAATTGGGCCAAATAACAGCCCAAAAGAACTAAAATACCCGACCAACCCATCTGGTTTGCCCAGTTGAGTATCAAATGACAGCGTTTAATAAGAACCAATCCAGGCCATTGATAATGTCTGATCCAACGGTTAAAGATCAACCTCGTTACTAATCCAAACGACACCGTTCACTAGAATCAATCAGAGCCGTCTATCTAGTTCATCCAACGGATGAAATTGAAGGTTTCATTTAATCACACGACGTCGTGTGAGGGTCAGTGGATCCTGGCCATTCATCTGATTTAATCCAACGGCTGAGACACACCATTGCATCTTCAATATATCAATACACTAGGCTGTGTATTGTATTCATTATACGCACATCCTTCGTCTCTAAAGAGAAAAACCTAGCCGCCCTAAGCTTCTCTCAAATGCCCGCCGGAAACCTACCGGCGGGAAACACTACCTGTTCCGATTAAACCGCCATGAACACCCTATGACCTTCTCCTTCTCCTCTATCACCCTATCATGTTAGTTTCCCTCGAAAACCCCTAGGAAACCTCGAATAATCCAAAAGATGTCGCCCGAACCCTACTCCGGCGACCACTACTTTTGAACCAGTGTTTGCCATTAACAACATAGGACCGTCTCATCGTCCTCTTCAACCCCATCTAATTAGTTTTCCTTGAATCAGCCCCAAACTTCTCGAATATTGAAAAGTATATCATCTAAACTTCACTCCAACAAACACTTTTAACCAAAAATTACCCCCCATCAGACCTTAACCTCTCTACTATAATCTTTTCACAAAAAGGACTCGAAGAGTCTGTTGGAAGTTCAATAGCCAAGGAAATTCTTATGAAATTCCTGATGACCGGAAAATCAAGAACAAGGAAAGAAAAATGAAGAGAAGATAGAAAAAAGAAAATAGAAGAAAGAAAGAAAGAGAAGAAAGAAAACACACGAAAGCTAAGTACCCAAAACCCTATTTTCTCTACTTGTGCTTCTGTTTCTCAACTTCTTCTACTCTTTCTGTTTCTGAATCCTCCTGAGTACAATATGAAGTTTGGTATATGCTCAAACCCTTCTGTTCAATCATGAAAACCTGACCATGTGTTTATATGTTTTCTTTTCTGATTTAAGTCATTAGTTAAAATTGCATGCTTTATATCCGTTTAAGTTTCTTACTTGAATAGATCTAACTCTGATTGAACGATTCTGTTAATGGATTCAACCTATATCCAATTTGTCCTCTGAGTCCTGTTAATCGAATGTTTAATCATTATGTGGCTATATCTGTAAGATGTTTAATACTGGCTGTTATTGCTATGTAATTTTGACTCTTTGACCTTTTATGGATTTCTGATTAATTAAAAGGGGCTAATTAGTTACTTGGTCATAATTAGGGCTATGATTGCAAATTGGTTATTTCTGGGTTACTTAAAATTGGCTATAATGTAAGGCTTACTTAATTGGGGCTATTTGTTAAATATAGTTCTGATTTCAAAGTTTGATTAACCTAGAGGCCGGTCGGGTAAATAGGAATAAAAGACAGGGGTAGAAGGGGAAAGGATAAGTGGTATTCTGGAAATAATTTGAAAAGGGTAAGGGTACTAAAGACAAATCTGCTTGGTTTTTATGTGATTAGTTAAATAATAAAGGGTATCTTAGGTATACCTAAAGGGTAAATAGGTAGAAATCACTAGCAAGTGAGGGTAATAAAGACATTTAGGCTTAAATAGAATAATATAGAATACACTAGAACCTTCTAGCAAGGGTTCAAGTGTATTCACGGCTAATTTGTGCATACCAAACTGAAAACAATTAAAAAGAGTAGGGGTGGGAAATCTGAATATTTAATTCAAATTTTCCTCCCATTTTTATTCTATAAAGAGGCCTTCTTAGGCCACCGTTAAGGGGGTTCAGAAGTTTTGAAATCGAAGATACACTAAAATTTAGTATCACTACTATTTCATTGGTTCAATTTGAGTGAAAACTTTGGGCTTCTGTTGTTTCGATCATTGTTCTGCATCATTTGGTTGAAATTGTTGGGTTTTCTCCTCTGAAATCAAGTATGTTGCTGTGTTTTATTGGAACTACTGCTGTTATTATTTGGATTTCTGCCTATCGCTGATCTTCTTCTTCTTCTACATCCTAGAACTCATTGATTTTCCTCTCAATTTGACCAGGTATACTACTGCCTTTCATGGATGTAACTGAAGTTTTGAAGAAATGAAATGCACACTAGTTTTTCTTCTGTATTTGTAATTCTGTTTTGCTGTTAGTTGTAGAATACTTAGAACTTATGTAATTCATTAGGAATCTGCTGTATAATGTGTATCTGGACTGTAAAAACCATGAACTAAAACTAGTAATATTGCTGAATCATTAGCTTAGGAATTAATATAGGGATAATGTAGAGTAACTTAGTCTTAAAAGATGATCACTTAGATTTATAGGTTCGAAATTGGTTAATTCTAATTGAACGCTTCTGGATTATCATTTGATTTCTGAAATTAAGAAGTGAACATGAATATTAGAGCATTTTCATTGTTTAAAGTTTCTGAATTATTGAT
>MU679820.1:26877-44087 GCA_026770625.1 Nicotiana glauca | reverse complement strand
AAGTATTTGTATGGTTTGCCTGATAAATGATTAAATTTGCTTCAAATTTAGTTGTTAATTTGACGGGTCCAGGCATAGAAAGCTGGAGTCAACCATGAAAGCTTTTAAGCCCAAGAGACTTGAATTCATAACTATGGACTGGGCTTTAAATAGCCTTATGCACACTTGTGCACTTCTATTAAATTAGTCCAAATTCCAGGCCCAATAACGTATAGTGGCCTGGATCCGAATGAATGATCATGAGAACTGTTATAAAAATGCACTAATAATTATTTCTATTAAGTAAAAAACAATGATAGAAAACTTAGCATAATCTAGGTTTAACCTTTAAAATACAATGAGATGGCCTCGTCATAAAATAAACACACGGGGCCCTCAAAATAACGATTATGATAAATTAGACATCGGAATGACCGTTTAGCTAATTCCACGGTTTTTCCCAAAGTAATAAAGAAATAGATACCATTAGGCACAATTTCAATATACATTCCCATGAACGGGTGCACATTTATGTGACCCAAATCCTACTCCCAACGAAGTCGATATGTATCCAAAGCCACAGGCGTACTGGTACGGTGTGGTCAAGGAATGCATTTTCACGACGTTGCAATTCTTAAAATTAAAAAAAAAAAAAAGCGGAACATTAAGGCACATGATTTAAAAAACATATAATCTGAATCAAATAAAATCAAATACAACAGTTGAGCGACCGTGCTTGAACCATGGAATCCAGGAGTGCCTAACACCTTCTCCTGGGTTAACAGAATTTCTTATCCGGATTTCTATTTCGCAGAATGTAAAAGAGTCAAACTTTCCTCGGTTCGGGATTAAATCGGTGACTTGGGACACCATTATATTCTCAAGTGGCGGCTCTGAAAAAATTAAATAACTAATCCCGTTCCGACTGTCCTTAAATTGAAAAAACTCCTCTACGCCTTCACGGGTAAAGTATAGTAGTAAAAAGGAGGTGTGACAAAGCTCAAGGACGAGCGTTTATTTAAGTTGGGGAGGATGTGATGACCCGACCCGTCGTCTCATGTGTTATTGCTCTGCTTCCCCCATTTCATGCTTCTTCATATTTTGTTATCGGTATGTGGTGTGTTAGAGTTTATTTGGATTGGTTTTGATAAGAAATGAGGTACTTAGTCTCTTTAAGGAAGGCTTAAGTTGGAAAAGTCAACTGAACGTTGACTTATGAGTTTGAGGGCTCGGATGTGATTTTCGGCAATTTGGTTAGCTTCAGGAGGTGATTTGTGACTTAGAAGTGCGATCGGAATTGATTTTGGAGGTCCGATGTAGAATTAAGCTTGAATTGGCGAAGTTATAATTTTGGCGAATTCCTGTTGATAGGTGAGATTTTGATCCGAGAGTCGGAATGGAGTTCCGAGAGTTGCAGTACCTTTGTTGGGTGATTTTGGATATATGTGCAAATTTTTAGGTCATTCAGACATCTTTTGGTTGAGTTTTTGATCGAATGCGAGTTTTCGAAAGTTTTGGTTGAACTTAGGCTTTGATTTGAGGAAATTTGATGATTTTGATGTTAACTATAGTGTTTTGACGGTTCGAGCATGTTTGAATAATGTTTTAAGTTGTGTCTGTGCTTTTGGTTGAGGTCCTGGGGGCCTCGGGGTAAGATCGAGAGTTAAAAATGGGAGTTTTTGAAGTTGCTTCAGGTCTGTGATTTCTGTCATCTAGTATATCCGCTTCTGCGGAAATCTACCGCAGAAGCGGGTAAGGGAGCGTAGGAGCGATTTTGGTATGGGCTGTGAAGTTCCGCATTAGCGGGTCCGCAGAAGCGGACTTCTGTACGCAGAAGCGGACTTAGGGATTCGCAAAAGCGAGTCTGTTGTCACATAAGCGGTCGTGGGGTACACTACAAGAAAATGGGGCTTTAGCGAGGGGAAATCTGGTCGTTAAAAGTCCAATTCCGGTCGTTATATGTTATTAACGACCGAAAAAAATCTGGTCGTCACCGGTCGTTAAAAGTTCCGACGTTAAAAGTTAGCGACCGGTTTACAATCCGGTCGTTAAAGGATATTTAGAGATGGCATAATTTTTGGTCGTTAAACATATTTTTTAGCGACAGAATTTCCCCCTCGCTAATTTGTTATCCGGTCGTTAAAAGTCTTTAGCGACAACAATATATTAAGTCAATTCAAGTGCTTTTAACGATCGATATTCCCTTCGTTAATTGTATAATTACTTTTAACAACCAAAATTCTCTTTATTAATAGTCATTTATCTATTTGAGAAACCTGTTGTTAAAGAGTTTTAATGATCATATTTTTCTTCGCTAATATGAAAATGTAATAAATGTAATGAAAATTTAAATTACGTGAATAGTAATAATTATTTATATGCTTTCATACACCCTAAACAACATCGGAAAATAAATCAAATGCTTGATATCTTGTTAATACAAAGAATTAAGGTATCATATTTGTGAAAGCAGTACAAATAAAATCACATAAAGGATGTACTAGTAGTTTACAATAGGTCAGACAAATTAAGTAAGATCATCTTCCTCGAGCTCCTTAGCCTTCAATGTTTCCTTCACTTTTAGAAGAAGTGTTGTCCTCCAAACATCCTGTGGAGTGAAGATATTTAAGTAGATTGTAGAAAATTGATGTAAAATTACAACATAGTAATATCCAGATAGGAAATATATCTAGATGCAATAAAACCAAAATATAGTAGTTAAACATGAGTGGTTATGCTACAGTTACATAAAACACAAACCAGTAAATTAAGCACCCTAGAGAGAGAGCAGCAGCATCTTGAAGAATCAATGATTTTAGCATTCATTGAACAGATGAATTGGACAAATAAGCAGAGTTTAGAGTACACTAAGAGAGCAATGATTTTAGACAAACAAAGCAATGCTTAATTTGTCCAATTAATCTGTTCAATGTAAACGCTATAAGTTTGGAGTACATTGGACTGGCCTGGGTGCTTAAGAAGAGTTTAGAGTACACTAAGAGAGCAATGATTTTAGCATTCAAAATTTTAGGGGCCTCCCTTGAGCTGGACTACAAAAGAACAGTTAAGCAAATACCTTATTATTGATCCTTTTGAATTCCTTGAACAAGGAGCACACACTGGTGCTTTTATCTGACAATATTTCTCTTATTAACGAGAAAATCACCATATGATGTTAATCAGAATTGTCACAATGCCACTATTGGAAAACTACATAAATATTCTTACATCTCCTAGTGACATCAAATTGTGAGGTACCGAAGGATCTCTACTGCCATGGTTTCCAGAGACGGACCAGCTTCTAAAGACCAGCAGTTACTATTGTACACCTAGTATGAACAACTCATATCATCAAAATTATAGCAGTTTGGGACAAGATTGGAGCTCCTTGGTATCACTATCACAGGTAGAGGATATTAAAAATGAAAACCAAGGATTAGTCAACTCATACTTGTAACGAAGATTAATACCTTAATAAATGATTCAGAGCTCAAATAGAGCTTTACAGCCATAAGAAACCCCAAACACAGTAGGAATTTCAGCTGGTTCTCACGCTCGATCTTAATTTGATAATGTTACTTATGCTTAATGGTGATTCACATTTCAACGTCATCAAACATAGTTGAATTCTAAAACAAGAAATAGAAATAAGATAAACAGATTAAAATTAAAATGTGGTTTTTAATTGATTTGGAAACTTTCTAAGCAAACAAACCCAAATGCTCATAACTTATATGAAAAAGGGAATGAAAAATAAAGATTGCATGGTCAAAACTTAAGATTAATTTCAACAAACATGTAACATAGAACAGAAAAATATATATACAAACATAACTAAAATCATTAAAGCTAGCAGGCATCAGCTAATAAATTGAATAAAAATGATTTTACTAGCCGTTAATTCAATTTGCATATGATGAACTTACCACCAAGCATGAATTACGGTCGCCTTGGGTATCCTAAAATAGAAAGAGTATCAGTTAAAAGGCCCTAAAGAGGCTTAACAACCCAAGGCAATTGAATAATACCAAAATCCAGCACAAAGAAAAAATTACTGTAAAAAATAAACTCACCCACATTGTCTAATTTTCTTTACAAATGCATCTATTTCTGGAATTACAACACAGAGAGCTAATAGAGTTGATAAAAAAATCCAATTTCCAAGTATAATACACCAGTTCATCCCATTTTTACATTTTGTAGTTCATATCAGAATTTGGAACAAATCAAAGAATTTCTTTAGCTTGTGTAACAGCACAGACTCTAAGAACAGCACAAGCACACTTCCATAAAATCATTCCTAGTGTATAATTAAAATATTTTCTTTGAAAATTTCCTCTTTTTGATATCTTCAATTTTCAAATTTCCAATTCATCAATACTGCTTGTTAAAACCAGCAGGTGCAGCAGAATCACTCAACCTAGGCAAGAATCCTTCCCTCTCAAGTGAAACATGTAGACATGACATTATTTTTCCTAATGCTGTCCATGCCACAGGAGACACGCAAAAGGCATATGTAAATACAGCTAATGCTCTTACAACACCATCAGAATACCAAGGATAAGCCATGACCAAAAGTGCCCCAAGAATTCCTAGCCATGGCATAAGAACAGGTAGCATTGAGATCTTTAATAACTGTAACATCATCTGTATGCTTCATCTCATGAAAGCATAATCGAAGAGTTGCCAAAAATCTTATAGCTATAGCGAGCTACTAGTAGTAGTTTGTGCTAATGTATAGAAAACAGATGAATGACGAAGAGGTATTCTAGTACTTTGCACTGATATTTCAGGACAAATGAATAAAGCAGCAAGGGTATGTCCTCGTAATCAGTTAGCAAGTAAAAGTTGGCAATTCTCAATACCAAGTCATTCAGAATGAACCCTTCACCTGCTACTGATTGGAGTAGATAAAACAGATGCACAACAGATTCTCTATAGATATCAGCAAGTGCAAAAAAAATCATCCAGCAATAACTGATAAAAACAATGGGCAACAACAGATCGCAAAAATAGGTGCTAATTCAAGGGGCTTGGTATTAGCATAAATTAATGGTGGAAAATCACATGTTGATGGTCCACGATCAGCTGCTGTCAATGTACCTCATAATTTTGGTTCTCATTATGCAGGGCAAAATTTTGTTTCTGCAGCAATTGCTCCAGTTCCTGTTCCAGTTGCCGAAGCCCTTGCTAGAGTTGCTCAGGACCTGAAAGCTATAAAAAATAATGTGGTTGAGCAAGCTTTAGCTAGAACTTCTAAAGGTTCAGCAATTGAACTTGGGTTGATGGATGACAGTGCTTTAGCTGTAGCTTTTTGAGAAATCTTTGCCAAGAATAATGCAGGAGTAGCAGTGGAAGGACAAGTTGACAAAGCTGAAAAACGATCAGTATTTGTAGGTTCACAATTGGAGGCTAATGTTGCATTGAATACAACTAGTAATCGATCTAATTCTGGGATTTTTAAAGCTACTGCTGCACATGTTGATCTAACTGAAAAACATGCTGAGTTAGTAGATAACGCAGTACAAGATGAGGAGCAGGAACTTGAAGAAGTTGACGTTTTGGGAAGTGCAGCTGCTGCAGTTTTTAAGGCTGGTGCTGGGCTAATTAATGGTAGACAGGAGACGACTAATAACCAGTAGATAGCAGGTGCAATGAAAAAGGGAACTGAGACATTTGAAGCTCCTACGCAGGTACTCACGACTCCAGTGAAATCTGTTGCTGCTCATATACAAGTACAAGTTACTGATGCATTTAAGTCAGGTACTCAAGGTGTGCAACAATCTAAGGATGGTGAATTCACACTAGTAAATCGATCAATCATGTCACCTAACAAAAAGAATTCTCGAGGTCGCACGAATCAGGTTATAGACGCGAACAACCTCAGGTTTTCTAACTCCTTTTATGTTTTGCTGAATGATTCTGTATTGGGGGAAGTTGAGATGAACGTACAACAGATTGATCATGATTTAGCTCGAACAACTATGTTGTCCAATTCTCTAAGCTGTGGAAAGCAACAGCAATCCAGGAAAAGTAAAGATGTTCGATCAAACGAATCGAAGGATCTACCAATTGTTCTAGTTGGCGAGCAAAGCTCTGTGGCAGTACATAACAAAGCCTCACCAACATTACATATATTCAATCTAGATCTGGTCAAAATGGTGAAGGATGCTCAGGCATCAATGTTCATAAACACAACTCCAAAAATCAAGGACCCGTGGGTTACTCTAAATACATTTGTTCAAGATGTTCTGTCCCAATCAATGGAGTCGTTTGGTGACAGGGATGACAATTCAGAGCATCAACTCTTATCTACTGGAAATAACCAACAAGGAAAAAATGTATGGCTACAGTATTTCCGGAAAATGATGGTCCACCTAAAAATCTAGCAGACTCATCAGACTTTCGGCAACATTGTCGATAATGTCATCTGCAACAAAGAATCCTAAGGAAAAAACTGGCTATGAAGAAGGGGAATATGACTATGATTCAGACAAAAAATATGAGGAAGATGAAGACGAGCTTTTTCCAAAAAACTGCGCAGATCAAGCAGATGAGGAAGTAGGGGACTCGCTAAACAGTCATGTGGTAATTTATGAGGAAAATGCAAGTCCTACCAATGCACAAAAGTACAATAAACATAACTAAGCAGCAAAAACAGGGAAGGAGAAAAAAGAGAAGCAGATGCACCATGAAGCAATAAAAAGTCACGATGCACAGGCCACAACATCAGCTAATACACTAGGAACCAAGAGAGGTTTAAGTCCGAACGCTCCTGCGTTCGTACCAAATGGACAGAACAGAATTGCAGCAACTATCTCAACCTTTCAATGTCATCCTGAAGACATCAACAACTCTTTAATTCCAACAGGGCAGCAGCAAAAAGAAGACGCGAATGGTGATGAATCTTCAAAAACGCACACCACAGTAGCAATTGAAAGAAAAGCTGAAAATTCACTTGCATTGACTACAAAATTCAACTTGACTCCTACCAATATTCTACACGCTCTTGTAACAAATGATATGGATACATTGAGAGGGCTTAATAAGCCGAGGAAAGATCAAGGTGCATTGGTGATGTCCGCTTACAATCACATCAATGCGTTTGGAATTGAAAAGGGTCAAGATTTTTATGAGGAAGGGGAAGAAGATAGGTATGTGAGACGGAACAGTAAAGAATATAGCTGGAGAGGACTGGACAGTTGTTGCTCGAACACCTGCTAATCAGCAGCAAGCAGTCACGTATCGATCACCTTAAAACAGGAGATCTCCGGGTCTGAAAGACCAGGTCATAACAGCAAAGAATATCGAGTTTTATAACTCGTTTGAAGCATTGCTCAATGAGCATGATCATGTGATGAATGAGGAGGGAAAGAATGTGCAGCAAGTACTTTGTGGTACAATTCAAAAACTGGACAAGCCACCTCTCCAGTAAGTGCAACATATCTGACATACCCTTGCTCATTCTTTCATACTAATCTTTTGCACTATAATTGAGATTGAAAACACAGACATACTACCAAATAACTTTAGCCAATTCTCATACGCCATAGCTCTAATCAAATTTGTATAGTTTAAAACAAGAATCAAGTTTCACAAAAAATTTCCATTCAAGCAGGCATCGTATATAAAAGGGATGAGAAGCCAAGATTGAAAATCAATAATATATCAGATTGCAATAAGCAATTAACCTCAAAGATGACAAGAACCTCAAATATCAACCGTTGTTGTCGATGAAGGTGACAAACCGCTAATCCGCTGAATTTGTCGCAGCACAATTATATGCTAATTCGTTCTTCTCTGCTAATTTGTTCAAAATAGCGTTTACCAACTGTTATAGTAGTTTAAGTCGAACTTTAGGGATTTTTCCTTTTTTTTGGGTTGGGGTGAGGGTGGGGCGGGAGATTTGGCAGATTGGAAAAAAAAAAAGTGGGAAAATTTAGCGCTACAATTTTTAGTTAATTAATAATTATTAACGACCGGATATGTTATATTTTAACGGCCCAATATTATACCCTTGTTAATATTAAGGTAAAAATTAGTTTTAACGACCGAAAAAAATTTGGTTGTTATAAATACACTTATAACGACCGATTTTATGTCCCTTCGTTAAGAAAGGTCGTTAAAAATCAAATTTCTTGTGGGATGGGGTCCCAGCCTTGTGTTGTAATGATATTGATGATCTTAAGGTACAGCTCTTTCGTTTGAGTCATTTTTCATGACTTGAGTATGTTCAGACCGTCTCTTATTGGTGCGTGTATTATGCAAATTGTGGCTTAGGCCTATGATGAGGTGCCATATCACTAAAGTGGCGTGTTGGATTCGAGGTGATCGTGGGAGTCATTAATGAACACGAACAGATTTGATTACAGCTTGTTGGAAGAATAATATCGAGGTTCGAGTTTATTCTTAATATTGACGTGAGGTTCTGATTTTGGGTATGATTTTAGAAATCTGCTGTGGTATTAGTCAAAAAGGAAGTGGTTTCATGAGTGGTTGATCTGAGAAATGGTTACGATTTGCTGTGCGTTTCATTATCATTGGTAGGATATGAAGTGTTGGAATGGGACTTTAGCTATTAAGAGGTTTCTATCGGTATATGGTTGTTGTGGATAGCTGTTGTGAATAGAAGTTATCGTTTCAGGTGCTGGATTATATGGTATATCATGTGATTTCATTGAGGTTGCAAGTATGGGTTATTACAGTTGGTTCGGTACTATTCAAAGTATAGGTGTGAGGTTTTGATCGTATTGATGGTTTCAGAAGTGAAAAGGTAGTTCTGTGATTTATGGGCTACACTGGATTGGGTAATTTCAGCTATGATGTATTGTCGAACCTATAAGAGATAGGGTCACGTGGGATCATCCCGGGTATATGCCTGATAAGGTTATTCAGTTCTTGGTTGGCTTCTAGGACAACTCTGGGTACGCTCGAGGACGAGCGTTTATTTAAGTTGGGGAGGATGTGATGACCCGACCCGTTGTCTCATGTGTTATTGCTCTCTTTCCCCCATTTCATGCTTCTTCATATTTTGTTATCGGTATGTGGTGTGTTATAGTTTATTTGGATTGGTTTTGATAAGAAATGAGGTACTTAGTCTCTTTAAGGAAGGTTTAAGTTGGAAAAGTCAACCGAACGTTGACTTATGAGTTAGAGGACTCGGATGTGATTTTCGGCAATTCGGTTAGCTTCAGGAGGTGATTTGTGACTTATGAGTCCGATCGGAATTGATTTTGGAGGTCCGATGTATGACTTGGCTGTATAACTCACGTGCATATTCTGTACTGAGTGTGGATCGGGCTACACGTTGCAGCGATGTCACGATGATATTGCGATTGGGTTGTAGGAGCCCCTTCGAAGTCTGAACCCCCACAGTGAGCGCGAGTACCCAAATGGATCGGGTTGTACGCCGCAGCGGTCATGTGCATTGCATTGCATTCATGCATCGATATCTATCTGTGTTACCTGTCATTACCTGATGTTGTTCCATCGTTAAATGTGTAGAATTATCGGTTATAGCTTTGCATTGTTATATTTCGGGATTTCTTACTATTAGCCATTATATATGTCTATTACCACTGAGTTGGAAGTACTCACTTTACTCCCTGCACCATGTGTGTCTCGGGAGCATAGTCGAGCTATTTGCTGCTTTCAGAGTTTTTCAAGAGTTATCGAGGTAGCTGCCTGACGTCCGCAGGACCCGACTCCTCCCCTATCCATTTTATCTTTCCGTATTTTAGATCATCAGTATTACTGAGGAATTATTACTCTGTGTTATTAGAGGCTCTAGACACATGACCCCAGATCTTTGGGAGATGTTGGTTATTTCAGCGTTTCATACTATTTCTATCAAAATTATTGGTTAATAGACTTGTTGAACTGTTACTTTAATGCTATAAATTGGTAATAGGATGTGTGATTGGGTTGTGAGTGTTAATTAATTGGGCTTGTCTAGCAATTATGTTGGGCGTCATCACGACTGGGATTAGGGTCGTGACACCGGCGCCACCACGACCCTTAGTGGATTTTGGGTCGTGACAAAAGCAATCCGAGATTTACAATGAAATGAATACAAGGAAGACAACATCTTATACAGCTCATCCACCTTTTTTATAGGTAAAATTCAATCTCCTTTACTATATAACCTCCAAAGTCTTACACCAAATCAAATTAACTATAACTAATTATGTCATGTTGTAGGGCTTTTGATAATGGACAGACAAATATACAATCTACAAAACAAAACCTTTTATCATTGTACAAAATTAGAATTGGGGTAACTCGCTGGATATACAGATACACCATGTTAACACAAGAATGGTAATGCAGTAGCTTAAATGAATGAGGAAAGTGTCAAATAGAGATTAATTAACAGGCTTACTTAGTGGACAATCATCACCAGGGAGTTTGCAATCAGGACAACAACCATCAAAAGCCATCCTACATATGCCACAAGTTTCATCCCGAGCGTCCCATGTCCATGAAGCAACTGCATGCCATCTACAATACACAAGTAACAAGTAAGCACACCATGTTGTCTTTAGTACGAAAATTACCACATGCAATGAAGAGGACATACTCTATTCACGAACCCAGCAAAACGCCCAACAGAACAGGTTAAGGGGAATTTCATGTTAGTATTCAGTCCTGACCACCAATCAATATCAATCTACTATACCAGAATATCTCCATTTGTGTAATCATGTAGAGTATATAACAACAAAGGCAAAGGTGATTTTTATTTTTTGGAAATGTAAATCTGTAAATAAGCAAGAAATTGAAGTTGCTATCTGAAGTGATCGATGACAAGTTCTATTAGGCTAACTTTGTATCTGCATTTTCAGATGTTTAAATTCTATTTTCCTCTCTTCATAGCATCATTCATAACTAAAGTTAAAATTTTAAGCTCTATGAATTCCAAGCAGACTGAATAGGCGAAGAGCAATTGAAGTTGAACTTCTAGCTATGCGGTAATAATCTCTTATACTCTACACTCTACACTAGCAAACTCGACTAGTCTACTTCACATTTTGATGATTATTCAGATTCTTATGATTCCTATTCTAAATTATAAGAATTCAAATTCAACTGATGATGCAAAAATGTACACTGTGATTTACTTATCAAACTAACTTTCAAACTCACTTTGACATTTCTTCCACAATCACTAAATACCGATTTAAGTTATATACAGTTACAAAAAAGTTATGTACGGTCCTTGTGCCAGAGTATCTAATATACTTGAAATATAAAGCTATTATATACAGTTACAAAAAAGTTATGTACGGTCCTTGTGCCAGAGTATCTAATATACTTGAAATATAAAGCTATCCTCAATTTAGTTAAGAAAATCAGAATATGCACCTATACACCCCTCATAAAAAATGTGAACTATTGGACAACATATAAACTAAAGTAGATTTTCAGAGCAATAAAACAAAGGACTAGTAAAAATGCTTCTTTGTAATCCCTAAGCAGTTCAATGGCTACACATCTCTAAAGGATTCCTAAATTAATAATATTAAAATCCCAGGATCACAAGATAAACCACATTTAATCACTAATTAAATATTTAGACAGAAAATGTATTTTCATATCAGAAATGATTCAGTAACAGTTGCTATAATTCACTGCACTTTATTATCTGCTCCTATGAAAGCAACATCTATTCCGTCGTCTTCAGTTAAACATTACAAATCAATGAAATAATCACAAAAGGATACGCAAAATCTTGACTTTCAATGGCTCGCTCTCTGCAATTTCAAGACCACAAAAAAAAGTGAGTCCACAAAAAGGAAATTCGTAAATTCAAAACTGAAATGAAAATTGAGAACACTGTTGACTGTAAACTAATAAAAATTAAATTTTTGGAAAAGAAATCAACCTATTAAATTAGCTAGCTTATAATATTATGATTTGGTTGATAAAATACCATAGTATATGGTTGCAGAAAACTTATTACCAATATTATTATTTATAAGTTTAATCTTTTCCTTCTTGAGAACACATATATGAGTAGTAGTCACGAAAAACAAAAATTGCATTTCTATAGTTAAATAAAATGTAATTAATGTAAATATTTGGTAGTACTAAATTCTTTTCAAATATCTTGGGTCATCAATATCTCCTACCAAATATGCAAACAAATGCAAAATCTTCCATATTAATTAGAGAATATCTTCATATTTGTATATAACATTGCCATTCCAAGCAACAAAAAATATCTCAATATCTTCCAAATACTTCCACCTTATTTGCATATTTGTCGAGGAGAAAAAATGACAAGAAAGAAGGTGAAGTTAGCTTTTATACTAATGATTCGGCAAGAAAAGAAACATTCAAGAAAAGGAAGAAGGGTCTAATGAAGAAGGTGAGTGAATTGAGCACCCTTTGTGGTATTGATGTTTGTGCTATTATTTATAGCCCATATGATAACCAACCTGAGGTATGGCCAAATACCATGGGAGCCTAACGCATGCTTGCGGAGTTCAAGAGAATGCCAGAGATGGAACAAAGCAAGAAAATGGTGAATCAAGAGAGTTTAATCAGACAAAGGATTGCAAAAGTGCGAGAGCAACTGAAGAAACAAAGTAAGGGGAATAGAGAGAAGGAGATGACTGAAGTTATGTACCAGTATTTGGCTGGAAAAGAGGTGTAAAATTTTAATTTGAGAGATTTGAATGATCTTGGTTGGGTTGTTGATCAGAATTTGAAGGAGATTAATAAGAGGATTAAAGCATTTAAAAGGGGGGCTTCCTCTTCTTCTTCTGCTACTGCTGCTATTGTATCACAGGCTGCTGCTCCGCCGCCAGTGGAGAAGAAGCCAGTGGTGGAATTAGGGTTGGAGGGAATGCAGAGGACACAAACAGAGTGGTTCAATGATTGGATGAATAACAACACAAGTGAATAGCAGATTGGATTTGGACATGGAGATGAGCTGATTATGCCTAATTTTCACGATAACCACAACACTAGCATATGGCCTAATGCTTACTTTCCGTAGGTTTATATTTCATGTTATGTAATCCATTCTTCATGCATGGAGTTTCTTTTATGGATTTTTCATTTTACTTTTTTTTTTCCTTGTTATTTTCTGAACCAGATTGAATCCGTAATGGGTTTTTATCCTCTAATTAATCCTTATTTTTTGCTTAGTCCATTCGGTGTTTGATTGTTTAGAATTATTGGTATCAGTAAAAGAAAGAAATGATAAATGAAACTAATGTGGTTAATTGAAATTGGCAGTACTTCTTGTGCAAGCATCTAACACGAGAGAAATCAAGAATTGCTCTTTCATATCAAAGTGCTAATATGAGAAGAAGAAATGGGATGGGGATTTCATTTATCTTGATATCACATATATATGAAGTTACTGTTGCACTTTTATGAACTATGGACGTGATTGGAATTTGGAAACTTATAGTGTTACAATATATATCGTTCCACTAAATATATAACCTGACTATGAATTTAATGCATTATTGTGAAATTTAGGAGATAATGATGAATATGGAATATCGAATAATTTTTATAATGAACTCAATCTGCATATTAATTTCAATTTTATTTCCAACTTAGAATATGTACTACAGGAAATAAGATTTTAAGTGACAATATTTTACTGCGGCCTCTTTAGTTGTCAAGTATGATATGTTGTGCTACCTACCTAAAATCTATTTTGTGGCGCATTTGTTTACTTTTAATGGCAAGTTTAGTCGCTACAAAAGCTAGTAATAAGACAATAATAACAACAACATGAGAAGATGCAAATTCACACTGTTCCACACCTTGGTTGAAAAATTTCTATGCAAAATAAAAATAAAAATAAAAATGGTCTTGATTAGCCAATATTTTCTACGAGAAAAATACTATTTTGAAGAATAATTCATTTACTAGGCTTCAACAACTCACTCTATGTTCGTTACTATTAGAGCGCTACATGAAATAAAATTTTTATTTATGACGTTTTGTGGCTACTTATCTAACCTTTATTTTGTGGCACATTTTTTTGTGACGAGATTAATCGCTACAAAATCTAATAATTAAAATAATATAGCACCACTGTTGGTGACGACTTAAAGGGATCGCCACATAATATTGTTGAAAACTTTATTTCTTGAAATGAAGTCTGGCATATCTCAATCTTTGAATACCACCTTTTAAGTGAGCTATCACATCTAATATGCAACAAAAACATGATAAATTTCACTCTTGTGCTTCAGATAGATTGCATTTTCTTAAAAAGGTTTAAAAATATACATATACCTGTAAATTCAATACAATGACCCCAATAATACACTCCGTTAATTGATTATTGACAATCTCACAAGTTAGTGGCAACTACCAAGTGGTTCTTCCTTTGAAAAGCAGTTTCAACAACAACAACAACAACAACCACCTAATATAATCCCACTTAGTGGGATCTAGGGAGGGTAGTGTGTACGCAGACCTTACCCCTACTCTGGTGTAGAGAGGCTATTTTGCAGTTTCAATACAGAATACTTTTAAAATTATTACTATAACATATATCAAGGCAAAGTCATGTCAGATATTGACATTGAATGAACGACAGTGATATTTTTATTCTTTTAAAAAAATAAAAAAATAGGTGTCTGATTAGGGTGAGGATATTTGAGGATTCGTAAGAATTAAGATGATATTAAAGTTGCTTTGTTAATCCAATAGTATTATATTTAGTATTTCAATCTTCACTTCACAAAATATAATTAGTCCTTAAGTCCTTCTCCAACCTTCATATTCTCTCAATTCAGCGGTGCAAGTGAGATGGTCAAATGGCGTTCACTTCAGAACCTTATTACATCTAGACTTAGCTATTTGTAACTAAGTGAAAACAAACTTATAAATACCCCATTAGTAGGATTAATTCCTCAGTTGTGTTAAAATTAGACTACATTATGCATCCAACTTGTCCCACTAGTTGCATCAATTACATAATTAAGACATGTCACGTAGATGATGAATCCAATTACCCCGCCTTTTTGGACTCTAAATTAAAGGAATGAAAGAGCTTAGCACAATGAGTAGATTGTGGTTAAAATCAGGCTTTCCCGATTTTGCCATTAAACCAAGACCAGTGAATAACATTGAGAGTAAGCCCCGTAATGGATCAGGCCAGAGCACGAAGACTAGGTATCGAGTTTGAGAATCGAAGTGCCCGTCGAGATCAAGGCCATCAGCAATTGGGACCTAATATGATTGACTTCGAGTGAAGCACAATAACAGAAAGGCGGAATCCATAACTGTTCGGAGATCATGGCAGAAATTCCGGAAAAGATCCAATCAAGGGCGATTGTTCAGGCTAATCATGGGATTTACTTCCGTAATTAGAATTGTACCTTAACTAGGGCTCCTCTTCTATATAACAATGGCCCTAATCATAACACACACTGCTTTTACACTTTTTCTCGTAAATGTCTTTGATTAGAGGAATCAATATGTTAAACTCTCAAGCAGTGCCATCTCATACAGATACTGGCCTTGGTCTTCATGGCACGAACGAGCACAAAGTCGCCCCGTAAAATGGAGTACCTCCAATAAATCCTGATGGACCATAGGCCATAATTCCAATCGATGTCAATTCATGTATTGTGATTCATGGAAATTTAGGCATCGACCCTGAAAATAGCATCCACAAAGATGCCCAGGCAACCGATCAGAATGCACATTGCGGTGAAGAAGGCGGGATTAGTGTAACGACCCGGCCGGTTATTTTTGGAATTTATGCCCCGATCCCCCATTACATGCTTTTCCTATGTTCATTTCTGTCATTTTGGTTTGCCGGGACATTTGGTATTAGGATTCGGGGTGTTTTGGGACACTTAGTCCCTAAATGAGAGTTTAAGAGTTGAAAAATGGCCCATATTTAGTACAGTATGAAGTCGACCTCGGAATGGAAATTCGATGGTTTCGTTAGCCCCGTTAGGTGATTTCGGGGTTGGGAGCATGTTCGGAATGTTTTTTGGAGGTCCGTATCTCATTTAGACTTGAAATGCCAAAGTTTGAATTTTTGAAGTTCTCGGTCCGATAGTGAGTTTTTGATCCGAGGGTTGGATTTCATTTTCGGAAGTTGTTGTAGCTCCGTCATGTCATTTGGGATGTGTGTGCAAAATTTCAGGTCATTCGGACGAGGTTTGGTTAGGTTTTTTATCGAAAGCGTAGTTGGTTAGAATTTGAAGTTCTTAGGCTTGAATCCTTGATCTAATCGGGTTTCTGTCACGACCCCAAACCCGGTCGTGATGGCGCCCAACACAACTGCTAGGCAAGCCCGACCAATTTCATTCTCAACCCGAGTATAAAGCTCAAAACCATTTATTTGAAAATCATTAACAGCATTTAAACTAGAAGCATAACTGAAAGATAGAAATAAATCCAAAAATCCACAACACTGAACAACCTCCCAAAGACCTGGGGGTCATGAGTCAAGAGCCTCTACCAGAATAGCATAAATATACTGTAAAACAACATAGTCTGAAGTACGCGGAATAAGTCAAATAACAGGAAATAAGAGAGAAGTCGGGTCCTCCGAACGTCAGGCAGCTACCTCGACAACTCTGTGCAATAGCCCTGAAGAATAGCAATAAGCTCAGATAGCTCCTGGAGTACCTGAATCTGCATCCAAGGTGCAGGGAGTAAAGTGAGTGCTTCCAACTCAGTAGTAATAGACATATATAATGTCTGACAGTAAGAAATTCCAACATATAGCACAAAGTAAAGCTAGGAACAGTACTCCTACACGTTTAACAGTGTAACAACAGCTAACAGAAACCGTCAAAGTAGATAAATAAATCAATGCATGAAAGCAATGCACATGACTGCTACGGCGCGTAGCCCGATCCATGGGTACCCGACGCTCATTGTGGGGGTTCAGACTCCGGAGGGGCTCCTACAGCCCAAGCGCAATATAATATCACAATCGCTGCAACGTGCAACCCGATCCATGCAAAATCATGAATACATAACCATACTTACCATTTTTTTTTATTTCAATTATCAGAATTTTACTTAGGTGTTTAAAAATCTCAGGATTTGCAATTCATATTTAGACAGTGTTTAACGATCCTCACGGGATCCAATTAACCGGCACGCAGCCCAAATATATCCATAACCATCCAAGTAGGAGGTTAGCCAGCTAATTTATAGCTAACAATACAATACAACATCACTCGGGCGGGCTAAGCCCTAGTCCCCGATCACATTCGACCCCGCACTCG
>MU679820.1:0-26385 GCA_026770625.1 Nicotiana glauca | reverse complement strand
AATTGAAATAACGCGAAAACACCCAAAAACACGAAGTTGCCAAAACCCGAGCCCCGGGCCTGCTTCTCGAAAAATTATGAAATTTACATTTTCAGAATCCTCGTCTTGCCACGAGTCCATACATATAAAATTTATCAAAATCGGAGTCCATTTGTCCCTTCAAATTCCAAATTTTCAAAACCCAAAACCAAGCCCTAACTTCTCCAATTTACACCCCAATTTCAGTAATTTAGATGAAGATTCTAGGATAAAAATCATGTAATTAGTCCATAAAACTTACCTCCAATCGAAAACTAGGTAAAAATCTCTTAATCCCTCGTCCAATAGCTCCAAAACTTGCCCAACAATGGAGAAAATATGAAACCCTCGCGACTGATATTTCATTTAACTGATTCTGTCCGTCATTTAATTACACTATGCGATCGCATCACCAGACATGCGATCGCATAGAACAAATTTTCCATCCCTCCATAATGGCTTATGCGATCGCACTCAATACCCTGCGATCGCATAGAACAAACTCCTCACCTGGGACCCTTGGCCAGCTACCCTATGCGAACGCATAGACTACTCTGCGATCGCAGAGCAATAGGTCCCTCAACTATGCGATCGCATACACCTGACCGCGATCGCATAGAACAAAAATAGAGCCTTCCCAAAACCTCTTATGAGATCGGAACACACCCCCTGCGATCGCATTGAACAATTTCTCTGCAACATATGACAGCAAAAATCTGATCTGTTTTTCATCAAAAAATGGTCCGTTTGACCCCCGGAATCACCCTCGAGGCCCCCGGGACCTCAACCAAAACCACCAACCTACTCCAAATCACGATAAAAACTTATTCCAATCATAAAACACATCATTAAACACAAAAATCATCAAATCAAGGCGGATTCAAGCCTAAGTTTCAACTAAAACCTCCGAAACCTATATTCCATCAAAAACCCGACCAAATGATGTCCGAATGACCTGAAAATTTGCAGACATATCCAAAATCAAGTAACGAAGCTACTGCAACTGTCGGAATTCCATTCAGACTCCCAGATCAAAATCTCACCTATCCACCGGATTTCGCCAAAATTCCAACTTCGCCAATTCAAGCCTGTTTCTACACCGGACCTCCAAATTCAATTCCGATCTCTCCCTTAAGTCACAAATCACCTCCCGAAACTAACCAAACCACCGGAATTCACATCCTAGCCCTCTAACCACATAGTCAACTTCAGGTTGACTTTTCTAAAACAAGCTTCATTCTAAGAGGCTATATGCCTTATTTTCAACCAGATTCAATCCAAATTCGCCCGATAGACTCTAATACCGATATAGAAACATGAAACAACATAATAAGGGGGAAACGGGGCGGTAACTCACGTGATGACGGGTCGGGTCGTCACATTCTCCCCAACTTAAACAAACGCTCGTCCTCGAGTGGGTCAAGAAACATACCTGGAGTCTCAAACAAGTGTGGATATCTGCTCTGCATCTCCCGCTCGGTCTCCCAAGTAGCCTCCTCTATGGGCCGACCTCTCCACTGCACCTTCACCGATGCTATATCCTTAGAGCTCAATCTCCTAAACTGTCGACCCAAAATAGCTACAGGCTCTACATCATAGGTCAAGTCATCATCCAACTGAACTTTAGAGAAGTCCAACACATGCGATGGGTCTCCAATATACTTCCAGATCATAGACACGTGGAATATCGGGTGAACTCCCGATAGGCTGGGTGGCAAAGCAAGCATATAGGCCACCTCTCCAATCCTCCTGAGTATCTCAAAAGGGCCAATGAATCTCGGACTGAGCTTTCCTTTCTTCCCAAATCTCATGACACCCTTCATAGGCGAAGCCTTCAGCAAGACCTTCTCACCCACTGAATAAGACACATCCCGGACCTTTCAGTCCGCATAACTCTTCTAGCGCGATTGGGCTGTGCGAAGTCTCTCCTGAATCACCTTCACCTTGTCCAAAGCATCCTGGACCAACTCTGTCCCCAACACCCTAGCCTCACCAGGCTCAAACCAACCAACTGGAGATTTACACCGTCTCCCATATAAGGCCTCATACGGCGCCATCTGAATGTTGGATTGGTAGCTGTTGTTATAAGCAAATTCTGCGAGAGGCAAATAATCAGCCCAAGAACCGCCGAAATTAATAACACAGGCACGCAACATGTCCTCCAAGATCTGAATGGTACGCTCGGACTGTCTGTCCGTCTGGGGATGAAATGCAGTGCTCAACTCTACCTGTGAACCCAACTCTCGCTGGAATATCCTCCAAAACTGAGAAGTAAACTGAGTACCTCTGTCTGATATAATAGAAACTGGGACCCCATGCAATCTCACAATCTCACGGA
The DNA here is from genome assembly GCA_026770625.1 of Nicotiana glauca. Lineage (NCBI taxonomy): Eukaryota > Viridiplantae > Streptophyta > Magnoliopsida > Solanales > Solanaceae > Nicotiana > Nicotiana glauca. The sequence continues at coordinate 24,029 of MU679820.1, read as the reverse complement.
TGAATATCTCTGCTAACTGCTCCGAGGAATATGTAGTACATACAGGAATGAAGTGCGCAGACTTGGTCAGCCTATCCACAATCACCCAAACTGAGTCAAACTTCCTCGCTGTCTAAGGGAGACCCCTAACAAAATCCATGGTAACCCTTTCCCATTTCAATTCGGGAATATCAATATGCTGAAACACTCCGCCCGGTCTCTGATGCTCGTACTTAACCTGCTGACAGTTGAGACATCGGGCTACATGACTCACGATATCCTTCTTCATCCTTCTCCACCAGTAATGCTGTCTCAAGTCCTGATAATTCTTCGCGACACCTGGATGGATAGAATACCGCGAGCTGTGGGCCTCTTCCAATATCAACTCCCGAAGGCCATCTACATTGGGCACGCAAATCCGGCCCTGCATCTTCAACACACCATCACTATCAATAGTAACATCCCTGGCATCATCGTGCTGAACTCTGTCCTTAAGGACAAACAAGTGTGGATCATCATACTGGCGCTCACGAATGCGGTCGAATAAAGAAGACCGAGAAACAACACAAGCCAACACCCTGCTGGGCTCTGAAATATCCAACCTCACTAGTCTATTGGCCAACGCCTGAACATCACTTGCAAATGGTCTCTTCCCAACTGGAATATACGCCAGGCTGCCCATACTAACTGCCTTTCGGCTCAAAGCATCGGCCACTACATTGGCCTTTTCCGGATGATATAAAATGGTGATTTCATAATCCTTGAGCAACTTAAGCCACCTCCGCTGCCTCAAATTGAGATCCTTCTGCTTAAACAAATGCTGGAGACTACGATGATCTGTATACACCTTATAAGACACGCCGTACAAATAGTGCCTCCAAATCTTCAAGGCATGAACTATGGCAGCTAGCTCCAAATCATGAATAGGGTCATGAGGCTTCAACTGACGAGAAGCATAAGCAATAACTCTACCCTCTTGCATCAATACACAACCTATCCCCACTCTCGAGGCATCACAATACACGGTATAAGAACCTGAGGCTGATGGCAAGACTAACACTGGAGCGGTGTTCAATGCTGTCTTGAGCTTCTGAAAGCTCTCCTCGCACTCATCCGACCATACGAACCATGCACCCTTCTACGTCAACCTGGTCAAAGACAAAGCAATAGATGAAAATCCCTGAACAAACCGGCGATAATACCCCGCCAAACCAAGAAAACTCCGGATCTCCGTAGCTAAGAAAGGTCTAGGCCAACTCTGCACCGCCTCTATCTTCTTCGGGTCAACCTGAATACCGTCACAAGACACCACATGACCCAGAAAAGCTACAGACCTAAGCCAAAAATCGCATTTGGAGAACTTCGCATACAACTTCTCCCCCCTCAACCTCTTGAATACAACTCTCAAATGCTGAGCATGCTCCTCCTGGCTACGAGAATACACCAGGATGTCAGCAATAAACACAATCACGAAGGAATCCAGATACCGCCGGAATACACTGTTCATCAGGTGCTTGAACGTGGCTGCTGCATTGGTCAGCCCAAAAGACATAACTAGAAACTCATAACGCCCATATCTCGTCCTGAATGCTGTCTTCATAATATCAGAATCTCTAATCTTCAATCGATGATAGCCTGAACGAAGATCAATCTTCGAGAACACCCTCGCTCCCCGGAGATGATCAAATAAATCATCAATGCGCGGTAGAGGATACTTGTTCTTCATTGTTACCTTGTTCAGCTGTCTATAATCAATACACATCCTCATTGAGCCACCTTTCTTCTTAACAAATAATACTGGTGCACCCCATGGTGACACACTAGGACGAATAAACCCTTTATCTAGGAGCTCCTGAAGCTGCTCCTTTAATTCTTTTAACTCAGCAGGTGCCATACAATATGGAGGAATAGAGATGGGATGAGTGCCCGGCACCAGATCAATGCCAAAATCAATATCTCTGTCCGACGGCGTGCCCGGCAGGTCTGCTGGAAACACATCTGGGAAATCCCGTACGACTGGAACAGAATCAATACTAGGAGTCTCAGCTCCCACATCACTCACAAATGCCAAATATGATAAGCATCCTTTCTCAACCATCCTCTGAGCCTTTAAGAAAGAAATCACCCGGCTAGGGACATAATCAGTCGAACCTCGCCACTCAATCTGTGGAATACCAGGAATAGCCAATGTAACTGTCTTGGCATGACAGTCTAGAATAGCATGGCACAGAGATAGCCAATCCATGCCCAAAATCACATCGAAATCTACCATACCCAGCAATAGCAAATCCACTCGGGTCTCCAGACCCCCAATAGAAACAAGGCAGGATCGATATACGTGATCCACAATAATAGTATCACCCACCGGGGTAGATACATGAAAAAGCGGTGCAAGACAACCACGGGTGGTACCCAAATGATGGGCAAAATATGAAGACACATAGGAGTATGTAGACCCGGGATCAAATAAAATAGAAGCATCCCTGTGGCAAACTGAGATAATACCTATGATCACTGCGTCTGATGCAACAGCGTCTCTCCTGTCGGGAAGTGCATAGAACCGAGCCTGACCACCAATAGATCGATCTTCGCCCCTAGGGCGACCCCTAGCTGAGTGACATCCACCCCTACCTGAATGGGATGGTACTGAAGTAGATGGAGTAGAATAGGAGGGCTGATCCCTATGCTGAGACCGACTACACTAAAACCAAGGACACTGTCTCCTCAGGTGGCCAAACTCACCACACTCATAGCATCTGCCCTATGCTGGAGAAGAGAACTGATGAGAACCCCTCGTTGCAGATGAACCCTGGGCCGAAGAGGCAGGAGTAGAACTCTGAGCTGGAAGGGCACTGAGTGAAGACTGGCCCTGCTGGTATCCCTGACGGCCACGATCGGAAGAAGTCCCACTGTACTCTGGGCGACCTGTCTGATGAGGCCTAAAAGAACGACCTCTGCCCTGCTGGAACTGGCCCCTAGATGGAGCACCACTGTAGCTACCTGAACCTCGAGGCCTCTTAGCCTCCCTCTCATCACGCTCTCGGCGACGGAGTGCCTCAATCTGACGAGCCATATCAACTACCTCCTCGAATGAAGCTGCTACCACCCTATCCCTAGTCATCAAAATGTGAGTCGAATAGTTGAGGCCATCCACGAACCTCCTGATCCTTTCCCGATCTGTCGGGATCATCCATGTAGCATGTCTAGCCAACTGTGTATACTTTAACTCGTACAAGGTCACTGTCATATCACCCTGGACTAACCACTCAAACTGTCGGCGCAGCTCCTCTCTACGAGACTGTGGCACATATTTCTCCAAAAGAGAGTAGAGAACTGCTGCCAAGTAAGGGGTACGGCTCCTGCAGGCCTACGCCTCTCAAACTCCTCCCACCATGCAAATGCTGGCCCTGAGAACTGGAAGGTGGTAAAAGACACTCCACTAGACTCTAAGATCCCTGCAGTGCGAAGCATTTTCTGACACTTGTCTAGAAATTCTTGGGCATCCTCACCCTCAGTACCGCTGAACTTCGGAGGCTGAAGTCTACCAAACCTCTCAAGCCGACGCTGCTCGTCATCTGGCATTATTGGAACAACATAACTTGGGGCTAGTGCAACTGGCGCAACTGGAACAGCCGGTGCAACTGGCTGAGCTGGGGCTGCCTCTGGCGTCTGAAGTCCCGGTACAACCTGCTCTGGGGTGTGAGCTGCGGTGGTCTGATAACCTCCCCCGGTCTGAGATGTCGCTGCGGCAGTAGGAGCTGAAACTGCCTGAGCCAAACCAGTACAGATAGATAATATCTGGCCAATGCCTCCTGAAGGCCAGGAATAACAATAGGCACTGTCGGTGCCTGAGCAGGTGCTGCTGGAGCATCAACAGCTGGAGGCTGATCCTGAATAGGGGCAACTGGTGGGTCAACTGGTACTGCCCCTGTTGCTCTACCACTACGACGACTATGACCACATCCATGGCCTCTAGCAGGTGGCAATGGTGGTCGTCCGCCACGTCCGGCAGCACGAGTTCTCGCCATCTGCGAGAGAATAGGATACAAAAATTTAGTTCTCGAAATAACAAAGCCGCACGACAAGAGTTCAAGAATATGAAGTGTTTCCCAAAGGTTCTGCAGCCTCTCGAGGATAAATACAGACGTGTTCGTACCGATCCGCGAGACTCTACTAGCCGGCTCAAGACTCATGAGGCCTAGACCTAGGCTCTGATACCAACTTATCACGACCCCAAACCCGGTCGTGATGGCGCCCAACACAACTGCTAGGCAAGCCCGACCAATTTCACTCTCAACCCGAGCATAAAGCTCAAAACCATTTATTTGAAAATTATTAACAGCATTTAAACTAGAAGCATAACTGAAAGATAGAAATAAATCCGAAAATCCACAACATTGAACAACCTCCCAAAGACCTGGGAGTCATGAGTCAAGAGCCTCTACCAGAATAGCATAAATATACTGTAAAACAACATAGTCTGAAGTACGCGGAGTAAGTCAAATAACAGGAAATAGGAGAGAAGTCGGGTCCTCTGGACGTCAGGCAGCTACCTCGACAACTCTGTGCAATAGCCCTGAAGAACAGCAATAAGCTCAGATAGCTCATGGAGTACCTGAATCTGCACACAAGGTGCAGGGAGTACTTCCAACTCAGTGGTAATAGACATATATAATGTCTGACAGTAAGAAATCCCAACATATAGCACAAAGTAAAGCTAGGAACAGTACTCCTACACGTTTAATAGTGTAACAACAGCTAACAGAAACTGTCAAAGCAGATAAATAAATCAATGCATGAATGCAATGCACATGACCGCTACGGCGCATAGCCCGATCCATGGGTACCCGGCGCTCACTGTGGGGTTCAGACTCCGGAGGGGCTCCTACAACCCAAGCGCAATATAATATCATACCGCTACGGCGTGCAGCCCGATCCATGCAAAATCATGAATGCACAATCATACTTACCATTTTTTTTTGTTTCAATTATCAGAATTTTACTTAGGTGTTTAAAAATCTCAAGATTTGCAATTTATATTTAAAAAGTGTTTAACGATCCTCACGGGATCCAATTAACCGGCACGCAACCCAAATATATCCATAACCATCCAAGTAGGAGGTTAGCCAGCTAATTTATAGCTAACAATACAATACAACATCACTCGGGCGGGCTAAGCCCTAGTCCCCGATCACATTCGACCCCGCACTCGCCGTAGAGTACGTGTCTCACCTCAATGTAGCGTCACCGTGTGATATACCGGGGTTTCAAACCCTCAGGCCATCATCTACATCTATTACTCACCTCGAGCCGGCTCAAGAACTAGTCCGCAATGCCTTTCCCTCGAGAATCGACCTCCACGGGTGCAAAATCTGATCAAAACCAATAGGAATGCATCAAAATAGGCTAATGGATCATAACCCAATCGAAATAACGCAAAAACACCCAAAAACACGAAGTTGCCAAAACCCGAGCCCTGAGCCCGCTTCTCAAAAAATTATGAAATTTACATTTTCAGAATCCTCGTCTCGCCAGGAGTCCATACATAGAAAATTTATCAAAATCGGAGTCCATTTGTCCCTTCAAATTCCAAATTTTCAAAACCCAAAATCAAGCCCTAACTTCTCCAATTTACTCCCCAATTTCAGTAATTTAGATGAAGATTCTAGGATAAAATCACGTAATTAGTCCATAAAACTTACCTCCAATCGAAAACTAGGTGAAAATCTCTTAATCCCTCGTCCAACAGCTCTAAAACTTGCCCAACAATGGAGAAAATATGAAACCCTCGCGACTGATATTTCATTTAACTGATTCTGTCCGTCATTTAATTACACTATGCGATCGCATCACCAGACCTACGATCGCATAGAACAAATTTTCCATCCCTCCAAAATGGCTTATGCGATCGCACTCAATACCCTGGGATCGCATAGAACAAACTCCTCACCTGGGACCCCTGGCCAACTACCCTATGCGAACGCATAGACTACTCTGCGATCGCAGAGCAATAGGTCCCTCAACTATTCGATCGCATACACATGACCGCGATCGCATAGAACAAAAATAGAGCCTTCCCAAAACCTCTTATGCGATCGAAACACACCCCCTGTGATCGCATTGAACAATTTCTCTGCAACATATGACACCAAAAATCTGATATGTTTCTCATCACAAAATGGTCCCTTTGACCCCCGGAATCACCCCCGAGGCCCCCGGGACCTCAACCAAAACCACCAACCTACTCCAAATCATGATACAAACTTATTCCAATCATAAAACACATCATTAAACACAAAAATCATCAAATCAAGGCGGATTCAAGCCTAAGTTTCAACTAAAACATGCGAAACCTATAATCCATCAAAAACCCGACCAAATGATGTCTGAATGACCTGAAAATTTGCAGACATATCCAAAATCACCTAACGAAGCTACTGCAACTGTCGGAATTTCATTTCGACTCCCGAATCAAAATCTCACCTATCCACCGGATTCTGCCAAAATTCCAACTTCGCCAATTCAAGCCTATTTCTACACCGGACCTCCAAATTCAATTCCGATCGCTCCCCTAAGTCATAAATCACCTCCCGAAGCTAACCGAACCACCGGAATTCACATCCGAGCCCTCTAACCACATAGTCAACTTCAGGTTGACATTTCTAAAACAAGCTTCATTCTAAAAGGCTATATGCCTTATTTTCAACCAGATTCAATCCAAATTCACCCGATAGACTCTAATACCGATATAGAAACATGAAACAACATAATAAGGGGAAACAGGGCGGTAAATCACATGACGACGGGCCGGGTCATCACAGTTTCCGGTGTTGTTTGAGGTGTTTTGAGGATTGTTACAAGTTAGAATAAGGTATTAGGTGGTATTGGTGATTTTGATTGGAGTCCCGGGGGTCCCGAGATGATTTTGGATGCTCATCGGGTTAGTTTTGGAAGTTAGAAAGAAATTTGCATTAGGCCTTCTATTGTTTTCGCTTCTGCGGCTTGGGAACTGCAGAAGCGGCACTGCATAAGCGGCCTTCTCACCACAGAAGCGAGTTGGCCCCTTTTTCCTCCAAGACCGTAGAAGCGGTCAGTTATCCGCAAAGACAGAGCCGCATAAGCGGTTATAAGTCCGCAGAAACGGACTCCGACCCTTTTAGTGAATACCGCAAAAGCGGTGGTTTGTCCGCATAAGCAGGACCGCATAAGCGGTCCCTGGACCGCAAAAGCGGAAACCGCTGTCCAGAAATACCAAAATCGAGGGTTAAGTTTCAAAAGTTGGAAAATCAATTTAGAGCTCGGGCAAGGGCGATTCTGAGAGGATTTTGAAGAGGAGATTACTGGGTAACATTTCTATGATCCTTTCTAACTATATTCCATCATTTAATAGTTAAATCCACCTTTTAAATTCGAATTAAGTATCAAAAATGGAAGAATTTGGGTGAAAGTGCATTGACTAAACTATTGGGTTTTGAGGGGGCATTCGACCTCCAATTTCTGAGATTTTTATATGGTTAGACTCGTGAGAGTATGAGGTTTCTGAAAATGGGAAAATTATTCTATTCCGAGACATTGGCTTGAGGGGCTTTTTGGTTATTTTACCTATATTCGCGCCTTAGCTTTAATTTTAATAGTGGAATTAGTAACTTGCGATGTTATTTACAACATGTAATTGGTTTGAATAGATTTGGGCCACTCAGAGTCGGATACTCATGGCAAGGGCATCGTTCCTTATTGATTTTTGCACCAGTTCGAGGTAAGTGGCTTGTCTAACTTTGTGTGGGGGACCTCTACCCTTAGAATATCTTGATGGTTGTTTTAAATGCCTTGCGCACGAGGTGACGGGCGTGCACTTGTGCTAATTGTTGAAAATTAACTTTACTTGACTTATTTAGACTGTGCTTCTTCACGTATTTAAACTGTTATAGATGCAAATTTCACTTGTTTAACTTAGGGAAAGAATGTTAGTTAGCTTACTTGCTCTATTTGACTAAATTGCAATATTTGCTCTTCGTGTAGCGTGCTAGACTCTAGATTCTACCTATTGTCTTTACTTAGCATTTGTACAATATTGAATTGGTGTGATGTGTTTACGATTGGGTCTACGTGACCGCATCCCGGGAGTTCTCCTGTACGTATTATGTTCTAAGATTGGGAGTGCGGGATACTAAGAGATCTCCGAAACATGATTGATATTAAATGGAGGATACTAGAAGATCCTCGGGATACTTGGAGATCCCTTATGTATATGATGAGGATACCATGAGATCCTCGGGATACCAGGAGATCCCTGATGATTGATTATAAATGGAGGATACTAGGAGATCCTCGGGATACTTGGAGATCCCTCGTGATTATGGAGGATACTAGGAGATCCTCGGGATACCAGGAGATCCCCGATGACGAATAGCATGTAGTGATTATTCTTTTATTCATAGATTGTGTTTGTAATCTGTTTCCGTCTTACTTATTATTTTGCTAGACACTCGTTATACTCTGTACGCATACTGTGTATTCATTTCATATTTATTTTTATGTTTATCTCAGTAGGGCCTCAACCTTCCTCGTCACTACCGAAACGAGGTTAGGATTGGCACTTACTGAGTACTGTTATGGTGTACTCACGCCTCTTCTGTGCATGTTTTTCATGTGCATATCCAGGTACTTCTGAGCAGGCATACTGCTAGTAGCTGTCAGGGAGCGTGTTGGGGACTTGAGGTATACATCTGCTATGTCTGCAGATCCGCAAAGTCTCCTTCTCATTCTATCCATAGTTATTAGATGTTATTTCGATTCCTCTTTGTATTAGATTATTCTGGTGACTAGAGCAGTGTAAGATTTCTTATAGCTTGTGTTGTCGGTGGGTTACCGGGTCTTGGAGGTTATTTTAGTATTTTGTATTAAAGTGTATGTGCCAGGCGGAAAACCTATACATTTTATTACGTCATTTGGTACACACAGTGGTAGACGTTATTTTAGGTTGTATAACTATCTTTACATCTCGTTGATCTTTACTGTTTATGCCTTTAAATTTGGAAAAAATCTATTATAATGGTTTTTGGCAAAGGTAAAAATGAGAATTTAATTATACTTCCGCGTTGGCTGGTCTGACAATGATGTCGGGCGCCATCATGACCTATTATGGAAAATAGGTCGTGACAAATTGATAATGCAAAAATTTACACTGTGATTTACTTATCATACTAAATATCAACCTCACTTTGACATTTCTTCCACAATCACTAAATACGGATTTAAGTTATATACAGTTACAACAAAGTTATTCACAGGCTTGTGCCAAAGCATCTAATCTACTTGCAATATAAAGCTACCCTCAATTTAGTTAAGAAAATCAGAATATGCACCTATACACCTTATAAAAAATGTGAACTATTGGACAACATATAAACTAAAGTAGATTTTCAGAGCAAAAAAACAAAGGACTAGTAAAAATGCTTCTTTGTAATCCCTAAGCAGTTCAGTGGCTACACATTCTCAAAAGGATTCCGAAATTAATAATATTAAAATCCCAAGATCACAAGATAAGCCACATTTAATCACTAATCACATATTTAGACAGAAAATGTATTTTTATTTCAGAAGTGATTCAGTAACAGTTGCTATAATTCACTGCACTTTATTATCTGCTCCTATGAAAGCAACATCTATTCTGTCGTCTTCATTTAAACATTACAAATCAATGAAATAATCACAAAAGGATACACAAAATCTTGACTTTCATTGGCTTGCTCTCTGCAATTTCAAGACCACAAAAAAAAAGTGAGTCCGCAAAAAGGAAATTCGTAAATTCAAAACTGAAATAAAAATTGAGAACATTGTTGACTGTAAACTAATAAAAAATAATGTTTCGGAAGAGAAATCATCCTATTAAATTAGCTAGCTTATAATATGTGACGATCCGGTCCGTCATCACTTGAGTTACCGCCTCGTTTCCCCCAAATTATGCTTTTCTATATTTCAATATCAGTATTTGAGGTGATCGGGTAGAGTTGGATTGGTTTTAGATGGAAATGAGACACTTAGTCTCTTAAAGGGAAGCTTGCTTGGGAAAAGTCACCCGAAAGTTGACTATTTAGTTAGAGGGTTCGGATGTGAATTTCGGTGATTTGGTTAGCTTCGGGGGATGATTTGTGACTTAGGAGCGCGATCAGAATTGAATTTGGAGGTCTGGTGTAGAATTAGGCTTGAATTGGCAAGGTTAGTATTTCGGCGAATTCCGATTGATAGGTGAGATTTTGATCTGGGGGTCAGAACGGAATTCCGAGAGTTTTCGTAGCTTCATTAGGTGATGTTGGATATGTGTGCAAAACTTTAGGTCATTCGGACATCGTTTGGTCGGGCTTTTGATCGAATATGTGTTTCGAAAGTTTTGAAGGAACTTAGGCTTGAATCTGTGGTAAATGGATGATTTTGATGTTGTTTGACGTGTTTTGATGATTGGAACAAGTTCGTATGATGTTTTGGGTTACATTGGTGCTTTCGATTGAGGTCCCGGGGGCCTCAAGATGAGTTCGGGTGGTTGAACAAGAGTAGTTGAAGTTGGAAAGTTTGCTGGTTTTTGTTGCAGTAGATGTTTCCGCATCTGCGGAAAACATACCACAGATGCGGCTTCGCGGAAGTGGAAGAAGCTCCGCAGGTGCGGTTTTGGGGCTTTGGCACTTTTTCGCAGAAGCGGACTAAGTTCCGTATAAGCGGTCACCGCAGAAGTGGTTATGAAGCGCAGAAGCGGTCCTGGGTGACTTAAGGAAAACCGCAGATGTGGTGGGAAGGCCGCAGAAGCGGTAAGTTTTTTGCAGAAGCGAAAAGGACTGGGCATAACCATTTAATTTAACCTTCGCGAATTTTTGATGGAACAAAACATTTCCACTTCGGGCTAAGAGGGTTTTGGGCGATTTTGAAGAGTGTTTCGAGGGCTTTCATCAGGTATGGATTTTTGGACTTACAATATGTTATATTGGTGTAAAATCATGGATTAACACTGAAAACCCAAGGAATTTAAGGCTAAAAATGGAGTTTAGGGCTTGAAACTTAAGAGAGTTAAACTAGGGATTTGAGAGGTCAAATGGACTCCGATTCTTGTGAATTTTATATGTACGGACTAGTGGCGAGACGAGAAATCCAGTGATATGAATTTCGTAATTTTTTGAGAAGTGGGCCCGGGGCTCAGTTTTTGCTAACTTCATGATTTTTTGTGTTTTCGAATTCTTTTGATTGGGTTATGTTTATTTAGCCTAATGTAATGTATTCGTTATGGTTTTGGCCAGATTCGACGCGCGAGGAGGTCGATTCGAGAGGAAAAGGCTTAGCGGACTAGTCTTGTGGCCGGTTTGAGGTGAGTAATAGATGTAGATGATGACCTGAGGGTTTGAAACCCCGGTATATCACACTGTGACGCTATATTGAGGCGAGACACGTACTCTACGGAGAGTGCGGGGTCATTTGTGATTGGAGACTATGGCTTAATCCGTCTGAGTGATGTTCATACTGTGTTATTGACTAGAAATTGATTGGTAAACATCCTACTTGGATTGCTATGAGCACATTTGGGTTGTCTGCTGATTATTTGGATCCTGTAGGGATTATTATCACTGTTTCCATGATGCTTAGCATGTTTTCATGATATCAGTCTTGAGTTAGACGCTGTCTCGAAATGATTAGTAAATTTCTAAAGTTTTAAACACTTAATCTATAATTCCTAATAATTGGAACTGAAAATGATAAACTTGACTGTGCCCGTGTGGCTTACAAGCATATATCTGGACCGAGTGTGGATCGGGCTGCACGGCACGGCGAATGCTACGATGATATTGCACTTGGTTTGTAGGAGCCCCTCCGGATTCTGAACCCCACAGTGAGCGCGGGTACCCAAATGGATCGGGTTGCGCCCCGCAGTGGTCATGTGCATTGCGTTTCATTCATGCATCGATATCTATCTATTTTACCTATCATTGCTTGTTGTTGTTCCACGGTTAAATGTGTTGAATTATTGTTTATAGCTTTGCATTCTAATATCTTGGGATTTCTCACTTTCAACCATTATATATTTTATTAACACTGAGTTGGAAGTAGTCACTTTACTCCCAGCACCATGTGTGCAGATTCAGGTGTCCCGGGAGCATAGTCGAGCTGTTTGCTGCTTCCTAGAGTGTCCAGGAGCTGTCAAGGTAGCTACCTGACGTCCGCAGGACCCGACTCCTCCCCTTATCCCTTTTATCTTTCCGCATTTTAGAACTTTGTATTACATGAGAATTTGCTACTCTGTTATCTTAGAGGCTCTAGACTCATGACCCCAGGTCTTTGGGAGATGTTGGTTATGTCATTGTTTCATACAGTTTCTATTTAAATTATTCAGTTAACGGACTTGACAAACTGCTAATTTCATGTTGTTACTCGGTAATGGGATTTATGATTGGGTTGTGAGTATTGATTAGTTGGGCTTGCCTAGCAATTGTGTTGGGCGCCATCACGACCGGGATTGGGGTCGTGACAAGTTGGTATCAGAGCCTAGGTTACTAGGCCTTATGAGTCATGATCCGGTTAGTAGAGTCTCGCAGATCGGTACGGAGACATCTGTATTTATCCTCGAAAGGCTACAGAACCTTTAGGAAACACTTCATGTTCTTGAACTCTTGTCGTGCGGCTTTGTTTTTCGAGAACTAAACCTCTATATTCTATTTTCTCGCAGATGGCGAGAACCAGTGCTACCGGACGTAGCAGATGACCACTATTACTACCCACTAGAGGCTGTGGTCGTGGTTGAGTCAGAGCAGTAGGGGCAGCACTTGCAGATCTACCAGTTGCCCCCATTCAGGACCAGCCTCCAGCTGTAGATGCTCCAGCAGCACCTGTTCAGGCACCAGCAGTGCCCATTGTGATTCCTGGTCTTCAGGAGGCTTTAGCTCAGATCCTATCCGTCTACACTATCTTGGCTCAGGCAGTCTCAGCCACTACTGCCGCAACTACTTCTCAGACCAGGGGTGGTCATCAGACCCCGCAGCTCGCACACCCGAGTAGGTTGTTCAGGGATTGTAGACACCAGGAGCAGCCCCAGCTCAGCTAGTTACACTGGTTGCTCCAGTTCTGCCAGTCGTACCAGCTCCAGATTATGTGGTTCCAGTTATGCCAGACGACGAGCAGCGTCGACTAGAGAGGTTCGGTAGACTCCAGCCTCCGATGTTCCGTGGTACTGAGGGCGAGGATACCCGGGGATTTCTAGACAAGTGTCACCGTATGCTTCGCAACGCAGGGATCTTAGAGTCGAGTGTTGTGGCTTTTACTACCTTCCAGTTCTCAGGGCCTACATTTACATATTGGGAGGAGTTTGAGGGGCATAGGCCTGTTGGAGCAGAGCCCCTTACTTGGCGGCAGTTCTCCACTCTCTTTCTGGAGAAGTATGTGCCGCAGTCTCGTAGGGAGGAGCTGCGTCGTCAGTTTGAGTTGTTGATTCAGGGGTACATGACTGTGACCCAGTATGAGTTGAGGTTTACGCAGTTAACTCGGCATGCTACTTGGATGATCCCGACTGATCGGGAGAGGATTAGGAGGTTCGTGGATGGCCTCAACTATCCCATCCGCATTTTGATGACTAGAGAGAGGGTTGTAGCCGTCTCGTTTGAGGAAGTAATTGACATGGCTCGACAGATTGAGACAGATCGCCGTCGGGAGCGTGAGGAGAGGGAGGCCAAGAGGCCTCGAGGTTCAAGTAGCTTCGGTGGTGCTCCGTCTAGGGGCTAATTCCTGCGTGGCAGAGGTCGTTCCTTCAGACCTCCTCAGTCAGCTCGCCTAGAGCACAGTGGGGCTTCTTGAGGCCGTGGTCATCAGGGAGTTCAGCAGGGCCAGTCTTCACTTAGTGCCCTTCTAGCTCCGAGCTCTACTCCTGCTTCTTCAGCCCAGGGTTCTTCATCAGCGAGAGGTTCTCTTCAGTCCCCTTCTCCAGCACCGGTTAGTTTCTACGAGTGCGGTGAGTTTTGCCACATGCTGAGATAGTGTCCTCGGCTTCGCGGTGGTCGGTCTCAGCAGAGGGATCAGCCCTCCTCATCTAATCCATCTACTTCAGCACCCTCTCAGTCAGGTAAGGGTGGGGGCCATATAGCTAGGGGCCGCCTTAGGGGCGGAGATCGATCTAGTGGTGGTCAGGCTCCGTTCTATGCTATCCCAGACATGAGGGATGCCATTTCATAAGATGCTGTTATCACAGGTATTATCTCAGTCTGCCACAGGGATGCTTCTGATTTATTTGATCCCAGGTCTACATACTCTTATGTGTCTTCATATTTTGCCCATCATCTGGGTACGACCCGTGGTTATCTTGCCTTGCCTGTGCATGTATCTACCTCGGTGGGTGATACTATTATTATGGATCATGTATATCGATCTTGTCTGGTGACTATTGGGTGTCTGGAGACCCTAGTTGACTTGTTATTGTTGGGCATGGTAGACTTTGATGTGATTCTGGGTATGGATTGGATATCTCCGTACCATGCTATTCTGGACTGTTATGCCAAGACAGTTACGTTGGCTATTCCGGGTGTTCCGAGGATTGAGTGGCGAGGTATGACCGACTATGTTCCTAGCAGGGTGATTTCCTTCCTAAAGGCCCAGCGGATGGTTGGGAAAGGTTGTCTATCGTACTAGGATTTTGTGAGAGATGTTGGAGCTGAGACTCCTATTCTTGATTCTGTGCTCGTTGTGAGGGATTTCCCCGATGTGTTTCCAGCAGACCTGCCGGGCTTGCCGCCGTACAGGGACATTGATTTCGGTATTGATCTGGTTCCGATCACTCATCCCATCTTTATTCCTCTGTATCGTATGGCACCAGCAAAGTTGAAAGAACTAAAGGATCAACTTCAGGAACTCCTAGATAGGGGGTTTATTCGTCCGAGTGTGTCACCGTGGGTTGCACCGGTCTTATTTGTGAAGAAGAAAGATGGCAGAATGAGAATGTGCATTGGCTACTGGCAGTTGAACAAGGTGACAGTGAAGAACAAGTATCCACTGCCATGCATTGATGATTTGTTTGATCAGCTCCAGGGAGCAAGGTTATTGTCGAAGATTGATCTCCGTTCAGGCTATCATCAGTTGAATATTAGAGATTTTGATATTATGAAGACAGCTTTCAGGACGAGATATGGGCATTATGAGTTTCTAGTTATGTCTTTTGGGCTGACTAATGCCCCAGCCGCATTCATGCATTTGATGAATAGCGTGTTTCGGCCGTATCTGGATTCATTTGTTATCATTTTTATTGATTATATCCTGGTGTACTCGCGTAGCCAGGAGGAGCATGCTCAGCATTTGAGAGTGGTATTACAGAGATTGAGGGAGGAGAAGCTTTATGCAAAGTTCTCCAAGTGTGAGTTCTGGCATGGGTCTGTGGCTTTTCTGGGGAAAGTGGTGTCTAGTGATGGTATTCAGGTCGACCCAAAGAAGATAGACGCGGTGCAGAGTTGTCCTAGACCGTCCTCAGCCACGGAGATTCGGAGTTTCCTCGGTTTGGCAGGGTATTATCGCCGATTTGTCCAGGGTTTTTCATCTATTGCTTTGTCCTTGACCAAGTTGACGCAGAAAGGCGCACCATTTGTATGGTCGGACGAGTGGGAGGAGAGCTTTTAGAAGCTCAAGACAGCTTTGACCACAACTATAGTGTTAGTGTTGCCATCAGCTTCAGGTTCTTACATCATGTATTGTGATGCTTCGAGAGTTGGGATCGGATGTGTGTTACTGCCGGAGGGTAGAGTTATTACATATGCTTCTCTTCAGTTGAAGCCTCATGAGAAGAACTACATCGTACATGATTTGGAGTTGGTTGCTATAGTTCATGCTTTGAAGATTTGGAGGCACTACTTATATGGTGTATCTTGTGAGGTATATACCGATCATCGCAGCCTTCAGCATTTGTTCAAACAGAAGGATCTTAATTGGAGGCAGCAGAGGTGGCTTGAGTTACTCAAGGATTATGACATTACCATTTTTTATTATCCGGGGAAGGCCAATGTAGTGGCCGATGCTTTGAGCTGAAAGGCGGTGAGTATGGGTAGTTTGGCATACATTCCAGTTGGGGAGAGGCCCTTTGCAGTTGATGTCCAGGCTTTGGCCAATCGGATGGTGAGGCTAGATATTTCGGAGCCTAGTCGGGTGTTGGATTGTGTGGTATCTCTGTCTTCCTTGTATGACCACATTACAGAGCGCCAGTATGATGATCCACATTTACTTGTCCTTAAGGACAGGGTTCAGCATGATGATGCGAGGGATGTGACTATTGATAGTGATGGTGTGTTGAGGATGCAGAGCCAGATTTGCATGCCCAATATGGATTGGCTTCGGGAGTTGATATTGGAGGAGGCCCACAGCTCGCGATATTCTATTCATCCAGGTGCCGTGAAGATGTATCAGGATTTGAGACAGCATTACTGGTGGAGGATATTGTGATTTATGTAGCTCGTGTCTCAATTGTCAGCAGGTCAAGTATGAGCATCAAAGGCCCGGTGGTGTACTTCAGCGTATGGATATTCCCGAGTGGAAGTGGGAGAGGATTACTATGGATTTTGTGAGTGGTCTCCATCAAACAGGGAGGAAGTTTGATTCAATTTTGGTGATTGTGGATCGGCTGACCAAGTCCGCGCACTTCATTCTGGTGTATACTACCTATTCTTCGGAGCGGTTAGCAGAGATTTTTATCCGGAAGATTGTACGGTTGCATGGGTTCCCAGTTTCCATTATCTCACATAGGGGTACTCAGTTTACTTCCCAGTTTTGGAGGACTTTTCAGCGAGAGTTGGGCACACAGGTAGAGTTGAGCACAACGTTTCATCCTCAGATGGACGGGTAATCCGAGCGTACCATTCAGATATTAGAGGACATGTTGCGTGCCTGTGTTATTGATTTTGGAGGTTCTTGGGCTGAGTTCTTGCCACTTGCAGAGTTTGCCTACAACAATAGCCATCAGTCCAGCATTCAGATGGCACCGTATGAGGCCTTATATGGGAGACGGTGTAGATCTCCAGTTGGTTGGTTTGAGCCCGGTGAGGCTAGGCTATTGGGTACAGAGTTGGTCCAGGATGCCTTGGATAAGGTGAAAGTCATCCAGGAGAGACTTCGTACAGCTCTATCGCGTCAGAAGAGTTATGCGGACAGGAAGGTTCGAGATGTATCTTATATGGTGGGGCGAGAAGGTCTTGTTGAATGTTTCGCCTATGAAGGGCGTTATGAGATTTGGAAAGAAAGGGAAGTTGAGTCCACAGTTCATTGGTCTTTTTGAGATACTCAGGAGGATTGGGGAGGTGGCCTATATGCTTGCTTTTCCACCCAGTGTCACATCCCAAATTCGAGGGACATGACCGGCGCTCGATCGGGTATCCCCAGTCAAGCGGACCTCGGTGCCTTTTCTATCCCACGTGTTACCCCTCATTCTCATTACCTAATAACCAAGTGAAATAGCCATTTATAGGATATGGACTCCATTAACCAAATTTTATAAACATAATAATAAAAATTTCCATTAGCAACTTCATTTACCATAATAAAGGTATTCCAATTTTTATACACCATTGCCACACATCAATATTTATATTTTAAATTACCATGCCCGACACTACCCACAACCTGTCTACGGAGCCTCTAAATACAATTGAAGAATAATATGGAAATGCCAGCAACAAGGCTCCGGCTATACCTTTATACAACATCAAACCAAGATCCCAAAATAGAAAGTGGCGTGAGCCACATAGGGTCCCGAATGGAAAGGGGCTCACCGAATCAGCTGATGGGGAGTGATGAGGAGCTACGGTCGGTGGACTGGAGTACCTGCTATGGGTCCACCTACAATCATAACACGAATGTAGCACCCCCGGCAAAAGGAACGCCAGTACATTTGAATTGTACTGGTATGTATGAAAAAAACTTTGTCCCAAGTAAACTCAATCCATACACAAGTAGATAACATTAATAGAAACAACAATCAAATGCACAAGCAAAGGAACAATCAATCCAAACAAGTTTTCAACATCTAACTTTGTTTCAAGTAACCTCAAACCATACACAAGTAGAAAACAACAATAGAAGCAACAACCAAACACACATAGAAGGTACAATCAAGCCAAACAAAGGGACAATCAGTGCCCCACAGGTTACAAACTCTCCTGTTGTCTCCTTTCACAATTCCACATCAATGATTTCACAAATTTGTTCAAGTGTTTATTTCAATAGTGATTTCGATCACTTTTCCACCCTTATTACCTCGGCCATCCTTATTAACTCAGCCACCCTTATCACCACAACCCACACCTTATAACTCCGTGTTGCGGGCGCAACCCGATCCCACCGTACAGTTACAATTTACAAACAACACAACAACAATCAACAATTCACGAAGATCAACAACAACACTTCTTAAGAACAACCACAACAATTTACAAGTTTCCATAACCATCAACACCATTTTCCTTCATTTTCAACAATTCAAATGAAATTTAAGTCACCACAATAATTTCCCACAACAAGACAAATATGTTATTACCACAATTGTTCCAATTGTATCATTTATGATTTTCCGTCCATCATTTGTTTCTCAACTCTTACCACATAACATTTTCCCAATCACGCATTTATTTCATTGTGAATTACATGCACCATTAAACCACAAACACTCAATAAAACCAATCAAACACCCAACAAACCAACCACAAGAATTTCACAAACAATCTACGTAGATATCACAGACCAAATATTTGTACACCAAACAAGGTGATTTTACAAAGGTCAAAGTTAGCCATACATACCTTTAAGAGCTTTTCCTTAAGTTACTACAATGTTTCGAAAATTCTAGCAACTTCAATCTCTTTTGAGACATAGCAAAATTGAGCAAAAATTAGAAAGATATTCATGGTTTCAGCTAATTTGAGCATTCTATCAAACACTAGATCAGCATCTTGATTTCAAATTCCCTTTTCAAGATTTCCTTCATTCCCTAACCCAATCTTTACTTATTTATGTTAAACAATCTTCTCACAACGTATATTGTACATACATGTATACACAATACCAAAACACCCAAGAATCATACCTCAATAACCCATCTTATACTCTAAACTCGAATTTAAAACCTAGGGCATAGAATCTTACCTCTTAGATGAAGAACTTGCGATTGAGTTCTTGATTCTTGAAGATTGATGCAATATTCGGATGATTTAAATGTTGTGTTCCCCCTTCTCTCTCTAAAATGCTCTCACCTCTCTCTAAAATCAGTAAGAAATGACCCCAAAATGAACCGCAAAGCCTGTATATTGAAATGGGGTGGGTTATAAAAATTAGAAATTTAACCCTCTGATGTCAATTATGTTTTAGCAGAATGCACCACAGAATGAACATGCGTGCCGCAGAATGCACCACAAAATCGGTGCTAAAAAATGAGCTACACTTGTTCAATCTGCGGTCAAAATGCGGACCGTAGAACGAAAATGCAGATAGCGGAATGAAAATGCGGACCGCAGATCTGACATGACACAGTATCGCATTTTCCAGCCTTTGGTAATTTGATCATAACTTTGTGTAGGAATGTCCAAATGATGAACGCTTTAAAGCGTTGGAAACTAGACTCAATGATCTTTCATTTCATATACTATTCACCACATAAAACCTTATACATAATTATATACGATCATTTAAAGTGGAGCCTTGTGCGAATCCATTTGGAATATTGGCCTATTACGAAAATTTTCCCATTTGGCATACACTTAGGCTTCCATTTGGACCTCACATCACTTACCATAAGACTTATACTCATATTTTCCAAGTCTAATTGATGTCCACCATGTTAATTGTATATAAGAATATTATAATAAGCCAGTGTGACACTACGAAATCCTAAATTACTTAGCGAAATTTTTCGGGGCCTTACATTCTCACCCCTAGGATCATTCGTCATCGAATGAGGAGTAGAGTCTTCTCCAAACACTTTAACATCACCCATCTGTTTTCTTACCTGCCTCCAGTCTCTAAATTTTCACTAACTCCCAAATTTTTCAAAAATTTCGGCAGAGTCTCCATTGTAACTAGGCCTATCCACCTGCCAGAGAATCACCAAATTTGTCTCAACAACACATCCACAACTATACATAGCACCACAATGTATATATCCACAATCCTAATCCTAGTATTACAAGCACTGCATTAACATAAGGACACTAGAACATGGACTGCACAGTTTTAGATCAAAACACATATATGGTACATTCCAAGTCAAAACTAACTGGTATTCAATCAAGCAAAAATATTTTCCATCCACGACAATTTCCGCTTTCCAGATGACATTATCGACTTACAAGCATTGTCATGACACATTCTAAGAAATAATATTAACTCCCAAACATATATAACAAGGATGACATATAATCATCTTGTACGAGATAACTATCCATTGACTTTACCTTTTAATAACTTCCACTGTACAATTTACATTCCATGAGATATTGCAATTCATGATAATAACAACAACCCACAATTCTATAACATGGCATCACACCATCAAGAATGTCATTTCATAGTAACCAAACAATCATGTGTTCAGCCATTAATGTAATCACAAAGGTGTTCATCAACAAGAATATAATTTCATTTCAATCAACAATCCATATGAAGTCAAGCCACCATGATTCTTGCTAGTAGTGCATCATATAGGATATTACCATGATCCTATAGTTCAATCAAATCAATTTTTTTTTCACAATCTTCTTAGACATAAGCATATGGAAACACAAAGTACATGAGAAACAGTTGCGGGGAATGTCATACCCCTATTGAAACCTAATGTGTAATACACTTATGTTACCTTTAAAATAAACTCACATAACATTTTCAGGGAACGTATGGAGAATATCCTGGCCGCCCTCCAAACTCTAAATCTCTAGGCGAACGCTCACACTAAACCCTTGATGACCTTCAATAATTACTCTAAGATGTGCTTTCATAAATTGGCCATAAAATTACCTACCCAATATATATGCGATCATACTGTGAAGCTTCATCTTTGACTTGTCTGAACTTACAATACCCAATGGATCTAATACAGTGAGGAAGAACAGAGTTCAGGATCAGGCTGGAGTTCTTCAGGAATCCATTAATGCACTGAGTAGAGTACTTTATGAGGTTATATTCTAAGAGACACAGAAGGTTACTACTAACAATACTTCAATGGTTAATAATTGTTGTCACACCTCTTCCTTCCGCTACTTACTACACCCCGGGAAAGGATATAATAAAGGAAGGAGTTTTTTCACTTAAAGGACAGTCGGAACGGGATTTGTTATTTTTATTTCAGAGTCGCCACTTGAAAAATTAATGGTGTCCCAAGTCACCGGTTAAATCCCAAACCGAGGAAAGTTTGACTCTGTTTACAGTCCGCGAATCAGAAATCCGGATAAGGAATTCTGTTAACCCGGGAGAAGGTGTTAGGCATTCCCGGATTTCGTGGTTTTAGCACGGTCGCTGAACTGTTGTATTTATTTTTATCTGATTTTCATATATATTCTATTTTTATATGCTTTTATTAATAATCCGCTTTTATTGTTGAGTTTTACAAGAATTCCAACGTCGTAAAAATGTATCTCGAACCACGCCGTACCAGTACGCCCGTGGCTTTTAACACATTTCGACTTCGTTGAGATTTGGATTTGGGTCACATAAATGTGCACCCATATTTGAGAAAGTAATATTATTAACGTTCGGGCCTAAAGCATCCACGCATTTATTAACTTTGGAAAAGTCCGTGAAATTTGCTAAACGGTCCTTCCAAATCTAAAATTTATATAGCAATTTATTTGAGGGCCTCGCAATTATGTATTTGATGCAGCGAGGCTCATCTTACTTTTTATTCGAGGTCAATCCTAAAGCACACCATATTTTCTATTGGTCTTTTTGTCTCTAATAATAAAGGAAAAATCCTAATTATTTAATATTACTTAAGAATTATTATATTTGGGCCATGGACCCGTACGAACCCAGGCCTTAAAGCACGTTGGGCTTGATTGCAGCCCATGCGATGACACCCTGGCCCAATTTAAATCCAACTGGGACCAAAGTCTTGCGCTATGAATGAAAATATCCAGGCCTAATGGCCCAGGTCAGTCTGATTTCAATATTGTCTAGACTAAACCCATGCGTATACCCGCAAACATACTTAATTTGGGCCATGTGTTGGGCCTTGATTCCACTAACCATTAACATGTCTAAATTGAGATATTTTTCACTTTATTTACAGATTACCACAATTCATTTTGAATTCAAATCAATTTAACTACTTAGCTACCAGAAAATTTCCTTTATTTTTCAGATTCAAGTATACCTATCAATTCCGTTATTTACCAGTTCTAAATATCAACAAAATCAAATCTAATATGAGGCAAGATTTCGAAATCAAAACAAACTAATATTGAATTGTGAAAAAACTATTATTCTGAAACATTTGAAGTTATTACTTTAAACACTAATTACTTTAAACAAACTAATTAGAATTATAATCGGCTTCACTTGGAAAATAAGTATTATTCAAATAGTTCATGAATTCAAAATGAGTTATTACAGACCTGTTTGATGAAAATTTCATAAGAACAAAAGTAAACTAACTAAAATCATTAAACATGCTCATATACAGCTGAGTTTGTTCGTAATCATTAGCATACAGATTTATACTATATAATCTTCAATACTAATTAACAAACAACTATAGAGTAACAATTTACCTAGTGTATACTCGAATCACAAATAACAGTCCAGATTTAGTCCAGTTTAATTACACATTAAAATTATTCCTAATAAATAAAAATGTCCTTAGTTAATTTTATCAAAATAAAAATAACAGTATGCTGAAATTAGTCGAACAACTTCATTTTTCTTCAATTGATGATTATAGCTTCAAATAATAGAAAATACCTGGAAAAATAGGACGAGAATCAATGAGAACTAGGATGAAACAAGGATCAACAATCAGTCAACAACACAACAATCGCTAAATGCAGCTTCAGCACAATAGATGTAAGCCAACAGGAGTAACGAATCACCAAAAAACCAACAACAAATACAGATCAACAGAAAACCAACATATAACTTGATAATCAGCAACAAATTGCCTTCAAATTGATGTGAGAAACTAATGAAACAATAGGATTTTCGAACTATTTCTAAATGTTTTTTTTTAATTTTTGAAATGAAGGATTTCTAAAGTGAAAGCTTAGAATTGCAGAGATTGATCTCAGAGATTTTCAGATTCCAAAAAAAAAACCTTCTAAGAGAGGCCAAATGAGGCCTATTTATAGAGTTCAAAAGGGAGGGAGATTTAAATTTCAGTAATTATGCATTGGTCCCTCTTATTTCATATTTTACCCCCAACTCTTTATTATTTTATTCAACTAATTATACCTACTTTTAAAAAAATACGCTAATGACCCCATCTAGAACATTCTTCCGTTAGACAATCCCTTAATTGCCCCTACTTCTCTAAAAAATCTATCCTTTTAACCTTTCTTATGCACAAATTACCCTTAGTCCATTTTATGTATTACAATTAAGCCATTTTATGTTCCCAAGTCTGCCCTCACTCCCTTAGGATTATTACAATTAAACCAATTTAGTATTTTCCAAACTACCCCTGATACCAAATTGTATTTAATAATATCCCTACCGCTTTTACCCTTTTACCCCTGATTTTGACTATTATTTACAAAACCAACTTAATACAGATTTTCAAAGTTACCCACTGATTATTCTATAAAAAAAATAAAAAAATAAACTACTTGTTAACCAACTATAACCAATCGCACAGTTGCTGTCAATTCAGTCCCATATTTACAAATCAAAATTAACCAAACACTGATCAAGATTAACCAATTTCACAAACAAATGAAATAAACAGCAGAAGTCATTTTAAGAATCTAGTCAAAATCTATTTCGTTTAAACCCTAAAATAATGTTAACAATTAACAACAGAAAACTATCAAAGATTATTTTTTGTATTTTTTATTATATCTCTTATTTGTCAA